>JAQFVV010000786.1:132248-220516 GCA_028023455.1 Epiperipatus broadwayi | reverse complement strand
TTTTTTATCTTAATAAATTTTATTAATTCTGCAATAAAGTTAAGAGAAAATCAATAAATGAAAATAAAATCAATAAAAAATCACTAGTACTATCATGTAATTATTAAAAAGAACATTAACATTTAGCTCACAATTGGTTAATGGAGCAGGCTATAATTCAATATAATGATCATTCATTAATTTTGCTTTATGTTTTGACTCTTCAAACTGTGTTGAATATAATGATTCACAAAAAGAACCTTTCCCCAAAAATTGACATTAGTTTATAAACAGCTTGTTTTAAATAAGAATGCTTGTGGAAATAATTCTTTATTTTTTTGAACATAAATAAAATAGTTACTTGTTTTGCTTAATTAAATTAATGGAACAATTTGTTGTTACAAATGCAAAGCAGAAAACAATCGATGACATTTGAATTAGAACTCTACAAAGAAAAACAACATCTCAGGATAAGATACAAACTCAAACAGAGTCAAAAATGAGTTGAAATAATGTATTATATTTCCAGGAAATAAGAAGAATAAAATTATAGAACTTGATAACATAAACAATCATTCTTAAATTGTCATTGCAAAAGAACAAAACATTTTCTGAAAATAACATATTAATACATGCTGCTAATATAAATTAAATCAATTTTATTTCAAAAGTTTTATGAGAGCCACATTGAACATTCTAAAGAGGCTTGTGGGGTTATGAGACACAGTTTGTCCAGGGTGGATAGATATACACAGAATAAAAAAATAAAAAAATTATAGAATATTAACTAACATTTTAACCCAAATGGAGTATTTCATGTGATAAATAAAAAAAATTGATTTACTTTTAGAGCTCTTTATTGAAAAATTTCGCTATTTTTTAGATCTAATAATTTATGTATAGTCTGATATGAATTCCTCCAAAATTAAAAGGATGTAAATGATAATCCAAAATGCATTGACTCCAAATATTTTTAAGTTTGGCTTCGATGGCCTGAGTTTGTTATTTTGATTTCACCTACTTTGTGAGATATTTTTTACAATGTTTATTAAGATTATCATGGTTTTTGCACAATTATTATGTAATGATTATTAAAAATCAAAAAGTATAAATGATTACACATTTTATTCTAGTTTTGCTTTCAAAAATAGAAGATAATATTTTCAAGCATAATGATAATAATGCAAATTATGAAGCAGACATTGACAAAAAGATTGCTGACAGAATCTTTGACAGTCTGTTAGGATATAATGCAATATTGTAAAAACATTTTTAAAATTAAAATTTTAAAGCAGAAATCAATAGATTTATTTATTCACATTTTAAATTCAGATGTCAATAAAAGAAATCCATTGTTTTCTGAAATCAATCTGTTTCCAAAGGCTGATATATGATTAATTATATGTTTTGATTACAATCTAAACTTTTCAATATTTTCAAAGTTCATATATAATTTTGCAGAATTTATTTTATTTCTAAATATCTATAAAATTAATTCAAAATTATTATACTCTGATATAAAATAATGACTTAGTAATATAATTAAAATCAAAATCTTGCAGTTAGGTAAAACTATTAAATATGGTAAAAGTCAAGTAAATAAAAAGGTTAAAATTTTCTTCTTATTAATATTTAATTCACTTCTTCGCAAATGCTAATAACTGCTCAAACATCACTCTATTACCATAGAAACTGTTAAAACTGCAACAACTCTCTCCTTCCACATCTACATCTAATGTATGTCATGATAACCAATGATCACTTAAGATTTGTGCATCAAAACTTTTATTTGGGGCCTAGTCATCCAATATTCACAGATCACATTGTAGTTTACAGCTTTTATCACTGAGGAGATTTGAACCTAATATAATGCTCTCAGATCTAGCTGCAAACTAGTTTGAGGGGATTGGATGAATAGACCCTAGTTAAAAATTTGAATGTACAAAGCTTCAAACATTCTTTGATATTATAGCACACACTCAACAGTATTACAGTTTTCAGAGAGTTGCAAATGAATTACATTTAACTGAAACAGCATTTTTTATTTAATTCTGAATGCATATTAGTAAATAAATAAATATACATATTTTTTGAAATAATATTAAGAAAACACACATAATTTAATAACTCCCTATCATTGATGTGTTGTTTACTCCATCTTTCTTCCTTTATTTAAGTTCTCTGCTCATTCATGACTTTAATTGTTTTCTGAAGTATATCAAATGAATTCTTTAATCCCTACTTTATTAACAAAACATTTCCATTAGTGATTCCTGATGCTGGTAAATTGAAAGTGGTAATATGTCGGAATATTTCCATCTTCTATTATAAAACGTTGAATGTCTAGAAAATTTTTAACTTTTTTAATGTTTTCAAACATAAAGAAATAATAATTCACAAATAGATAACTCAGATTAGTAAATTACACAACATTTTCTTCAGGTGTTGCAGGCCTGACCAGTGACAATGTTAGCATAAACGTTGAACGAGATCATTTTAGAATAAAAGTTGGCCTTTTTAGATAATCTTATGTCAAGATATCTTCTTGGAAAAATAAAAGTAAAAATTTATAGGAAACCAACACACACTGTTAAATACGGAGCATATACATCCAATCATACCATAAACACAAAACTCTGAATTATACTACCACTATGCAAAAGAGCAAACGAAATTTGTTCAGATACCAAAAGCTTGAAAAATGAAAAGATCTACATGGAACAAACTCTCATGAAGAATGATTATCTATCAACTCTCAATGAGAAAGCCTTTATTATTTTCACAAAGAAAAACACCAAAAAAGAACAAAAATTGATACTATAGTATATATATTCATAATTACTAGGAATGGTGAGGAAATTAAAATAAATCTGCAATCAATAACACATTAGAACAACATAACATCAGTTGGTCCAGCTCACCGCTCATATACATTATATGAGCAAATTCCCAGGGCGCCAATTCTATTAATGAATAGAATAATTTAACAATTTAATTGATTTATAATTAATACTGAGACTCTTTTAGTTAAGTCTATCTTACAGCTTAGCTCAGCATGAGGTTATAGGAAGTTCATAACATATAGGATATAAATAAACGAAGGGAGAAATACTACAAACCACTAAATAAAATATAAACATTATTTACTAATTAACCAAATAATAAAGGCTAGCCGAGTTTTATTTATTCAAACTAATAAATTATAATTTCAATTTGATCTCTTCCATCATCTATTTATACACTATATTAGATCAATATAACTTTGACAGATTAGAAAAGCATAACATTAAATAACTATATTATTTTACACATCCTAATTTAAATAGTTAAACCAATGTTAATCTAAGAATATAAAATCCGATCTCAGGGAATCTATAATACAGTTTGATGATAGAAATTATATTAGCCAGTAATTTATAACTCTAAATTATAATAAAAATATAATGAAATAAATTGAATAATGTCTTACTGGGCTAGCACTTAGATAATGAAAGAAATAGGGTATCTTTTAATCTCAAATCATCATCTAAATAATACACTAACTAGGCAACATTTTCATAAGTTTATCATGTGGTAAAATATTTCATGTAAGCTCTGGATCAAGGAAACAATATTATCAGATTTCAGCATATTTAATATCAAAGCTATAAAATAATATACTTATTTTATAATAGATGTATGAGATGTGGAGATGTGGAAACTAGAATACGAATGTACATAAGAATAACTCCAGACACAGTTTTGAATAAATAAACAAAGCATTTATTTACACTTAAGATTTAATTAAATGTAATCGGTTCACAATAAGATTATTTGTCCTAATCTTTAAATTTACAAGTAAATCTATGAACATAAGTTGGGATTATCCCTATTACACGTTACGTCTTTTATTATTTATACACTTATGAATGCAAATTAACAGACAAATAAGACATTAATATTCTGCCTGTGAATATCTGGGCCATTTAAACATTTTCATCGGAACGCAACACTGAATAAATAATATATTATACTATGGGCATAATATACCATTCAAACAAACATCAAACACTATTTTTATAAATAAATAAAACAACTTTGCGTCAACCTAACTAGTATAACAACAATTCCAGTAATAATACTCCCCCCTTCCTTGCATTAATTACTTCATTGAATACAATAGTAATAATAAATGCTTGTAAAAATTGCTAACCAAAATGCATAAATGACCCACATATAAGTTTTTGGACCATTAATAGAAAAATTTTAAAATTTTGAGGCTATTCCATTTTTTTAGTACAATGCAGTTTCTCACTACTGCTATAATATAGTTTAATTACTTGTGCCCATCATTTTATGTGAGGAATCAGACTGAATTAAGGTCAACATTGGTAGGGCTTTCACTATTTATATTCTTCAGTCAAATCTATACATATAGTTATTTTTAAAAAAAATTTAAAATGCACCCAATTTATTTAAATTAGAGACGTATTTTCAATTGAGAGTCTATTATTTTAAATAATAAACCTTTCTTCCATAGAATCGGCCTTCTTTATTTTTCCATTAAATGTATTACTTCCCTTATAAGATTTATTTAACATTTCTGAAATTTTATATCAAATCTTTCAAATTATACATTACTTTCCTGTAATGATAACATGTTTTTAAGGAAAATTAAAAAGGAGTTACATATCTCAACAATTCTTGGACTCAAGTTTGCAATCGTATCAGAGCCATCTGCTGTGTGCAAGACGCAACAAAAAATAAAACCTAGTAGTATATTAATATAACAAAAAGTTACTAAAATAGAGTTTAAATATAAAATTTAGTATGATGTATTGTACCCACTTTACTTTCAATGCCTATGCACCATTGTCATGGTTATTATGCTGAGAACATTAACTTTTTGCTGATTTGGATAGGATTTGATTTTTGATTCATCATATGTTAATTCATTTTCTGTATTGAACCTCACTTCTTTTATTTTACATTTACGATCGTTTCTTTTTCTGCACATAATTTTAACAATAACCAGATCACAATTGTGGCTGTGTTCTCTTTCATGAATAATTAGGAACGATGAATTCTCTACATTAATAAATGATGAGTCATTTTAACTCTAAGTCTTTACCTGGTTCTAAGATCTCTGGACTAAGGTCAGATTTCTATAACTGCGCAAGTGGAGTACCTTGGTTCAAAATCTTAATCATTGGATTTAAGATCATTAACTTGTATAAATAAATAAATATGATCTTGTTTCATTAAAAATGGTCTGACAGATAAAAATAATCTAGATATTTGGAAGCACTACCCAACATGTGACACTGAAGTAGACTAAACAGAGTAAAAATTATACTCCTACTGCCCAGATGAATGGAAGTAGAGAAAATTATGTGATGCTGTTTGCTGTAAAACAGATCTATCATTTTTTCATAAACTGAAATCTGTTGCTAGAAAAATTACATTAACTTTAAACAATTCCTTTTCTTTAAGATCTTGGTGCCTTTATTTCAAATTAGCAATTCTCAACTAGGATTCTGAAAACTTATCTTAAGAATTAAAAAAAAAATCAAAAGTACTTATAATACAATCATGAATACACATATTTTATTAAATATTTTTTGGAATATTTTATAATTGTTTAAATTTTATAATGGACTATGACTGATTGAATCAATAGTAACAAATATCACTAATAAATTCTTCTACATCAGTGCTGCCATCTATTTCAAACTTCATTAGTAATAGATGCTACTGCTTTTAAAATCCCTATCCAGTGTTCTCTTATTGATATCCCTATTCTCATTTCAGGCTTATGGTCATTATCAATGATTAGCTTTGGCGCTCTCTGTTGATAAAGGTTACAAACCAGAAATCCTGTCTAGAATATGAATAGGATAGTTCTGAACTGAAATTTTGAATTTTAACTGCTAAAATCTAACACCTATTAAATAGTTAAGCTTATTATAGAAGCTCTGTGAAAGCTGGGGTTATAAAATGTATTTTATATCAATCCTAGATACGGACTATCACTTTCTTCTTTTCTTCTTCATTTTTTCTACATATTCTTTTTAATCATCTTTTTATTCTTTTCTTATTTCTCATATTATTATTATTTTTCTTATTATTATTTATTTTATTCTGTTCCTTTCATTTCTATTTTACTTCTTCTACTTCTTAATCTTCCTTTTCTTATCTTTACATTTTTGTTATTATTATTATTATTATTATTATTATTATTATTATTATTATTATTATTTTCAGTTCTTTTTATTGTTCATATTTTCATTCTGCTTCTTATTATTCTTTTTCTTCTTCAACATTTTCTTATTCTTTTTCTGCTCCTTGTCTTTTTTTATATTTCTTTCCCATTTCATTCTTATTCTTCTTTTAATCCTTTTTATTGTTATTTTTCTTATTATTGTTCTTTTTTCATCTTGTATTCTTCTTCTTATGTTGTCTTCGTACACATATTATTTTTTCTTTTGTTTCTTCTTATTGATCTTCTAATTGTCCTTTTTATCTTATTATTTCTCTTCTTGTTATTCCTTTTTTGTTGTTATTTTTCTTATGGTTTTTCTTCCTTTTCTTTTTATTCTTTTCATCTTCTTTTAATTCTTTTTATTTTTCTTATTATTGTTATTTTTTATTCTTGTTCTTGTTTTAAAAATTTTTAATTTTCTTCATTATCTGACTCTTATTCTTCTGCCTCTTTTTATTCTTCAACCTGTTTCTATACTTTTTATTTTTCTTCTTATTCTTCTTTGTATTTTCGTTATTTACTTCTTATATTTCTTAATCTTTTTGGCTTCTTATTTTTATTGCTCTGATTTTTTATTCTTCTTATCATTCTTTATCTTCTCTTGTCTATTCTCCTTTTTATCCATCTTCATTTTCTTATTATTTTTGCTATTTTTTTTATTCTTATTTTTCAACTTTTTTATAAAAAAAAAAAATATGTGCATCACACCTTCTCAATAGTGAGAATATTCCCAGTTTTTGTCATTTGTAGTTACAACTTGTTTAGTTTTTCTCAAATGTAGTGGTAAATTGTTAAGTTCATAAATATGAAGAAATTTATTTTTCTCTTTATTCTTATTTTGTTTATTCTTATTTTTCTCATTTTATCCTTATATTTAACTTTTTTGTTTTTTTATTTTATTCTCTTAATTTTTTTCTTAATCTTGTTCTTGTACTTCTTATTTTTTCTTCTTCTTCTTCTTCTTCTTCTTCTTCTTCTTCTTATTATTATTATTATTATTATTATTATTATTATTATTATTATTATTATTATTATTATTATTATTATTATTATTATTATTATTATTATTATTATTATTCATTTATTTATTTGTTTTTTATTCATTTTCTTTGTCTCATTATTCTAGATTTTCTTCTAATCCTCTTTGTTTTGTTGTTTGTTGTTGTTATTATTATTATTATTATTATTATTATTGTTCATTTTCATATTCTTCCTTTTATCTTTCTTTTATTATTCTTTGTCTTCTTCTTCTTCTTCTTCTTTTATTATTATTATTATTATTATTATTATTATTATTATTATTATCATTAATTATCTTCTTATTTTTCCTGTTCTTTGAATTTTTCTAATTCTTATTCTTATTATTTTTATTCTTTATATAATTCTTATTGTTTCTTGATATTTTTCTTATTTTTCTTATTCTTAGTATTGTCCAGTTTCTTTTTTTTATTTTTTCTTCAGCTTCTTATTTTTATCGTTATTCCTTGATTTTCTTTTTATTTTCAAAATTTCTTATTTTTATTCATCTTTTTTGCCTGTTCTTTTAATTATTATTTAATGTTTTTATCTTTGCTTCTTATTATCATTGTTTATTGTCTTCATCATCACCTTTTTCATTTCTGTTCTTTTTAATATGGTACTTCTTATTTTTTCTTAGATTCTTTTATTTTTATAGTTTCTGTTGTTGTTCTTATTCTTCTTATTATTATTGTGTTTCTTATTTTTTTAATTATTTTTCCTTTTCAGTTTTCTTATTCTACATTTTATTACTATTCTTATTATTCTTTTCTTTTTTCTTTTTTAATTTTTCTTCTAATTCTTTATCTTCTGGTTATTCTTATTATTTTTGATATTTATTCTTTTTCTGAGCTTTCTTCTTCATCTTGTTCATTTTATATTATTCTTTTTCTTCTTCCTATTCTTCTTATTTTTTTCTTCTTGTTATTCTTCATCTATTTACTTTTTTTCTACATCTTATTGTTCTTTTTTTTCAATTCTTATACTTATTAATATTATTCATTTTATTTTTTTTATTTATTATTTTCTCTACTAATATTCTTGTTTTTCTTAGTTTTATAATTCTTATTTTTATTTGTTATTTATTTTTATTCATTTTTCTTTTTCTTTTTTTATTTTACTTATTCTTACTTTTTTCTTTTCTTTTTTCTTATTTTTCACTTTCTGCTTATTGCTCTTATTACTGTTATCTACTTTCTTCTTATTCTTCTTGTTTGCTTTATATTTTTATTTTTATTTCTATTTTATTTTTTTTCTCCTGTTTCTTATTATTTTACTTGTTAGTATTTTTCTTATTCCTTTTAGTTTTCCATCTTATTGTTTTTTTCTTTTTTATTTGCTTTCTTCTTCTTTGGTTCTTAATGACATTATCTTTATATTTTGAATTTCTTCACTTTTATCACCATCTTCTTATTCTTTATTCTTTTTCCTCAAAGTTATTCGCTTCTTACCATTCTGTGGGTTATTCTTTTTTTTTCATTTTCTTTTTATTCTTGTCATTGATATTCTTCTTATTTATTTAACCTTCTTCTTGCTTGTCTTTTTTATTCTTCCAATTTTATTATTACTATTATTCTGCTCATTTTTCTTGTTTTATCATTATTGTCTATCATCATCTTTTTATCCACCATCTTTTTTCTATTTTACATCTTTTTGTGTTTATTCTTTTTCTTAATTTACTTGTTACTTTTTTCTTCTTATTTTTTTTTGTCTCATTGGTCTTTTTTTTGTTTTTAATTACATCATTATTATACTTTTTTTCACCATCATCATCTTATTTTTATTCTTGTTTTATTACTCATTCTTTTCTTACAATTTTTGTGTTATTCTTCAGTTTTGTATTCTTCTTATTCATTTTCTTATTTATTTATTCTTATTATCTTCTTTTATTATTTTCCCAATTTTTTTTATCATTCTTAATCTCTTTGTACTTCTTATTTATTCTTTACTCTTCGTCAGCTTCTTATTGAACATTTTTTTAATCTTTTTAATTTTTTTTATTATTCATATTCTTCTAATTATTATGGTTCATCTTTGTATTATTTTATTTTGTATTATATCCATTTTTTTTCTCCTTAATTTTATTTTATTTATTTGTATTCTTCTTCATTTACTTCATATTGATATTCTTCTCATTCATCTTTTTCTGGTTCTTCTTATCTTACTATTCTTCTTGTATTTCTTCATGCTTTTTCTTCCTCTATGTCTTCTTTTTCTGATGTTTTATCTTATTATTTTTACTCTTATTATTTTAGTTATTTTACTTATAATTTTTTTTATTTTCTTTGTTTTTTATTCTTTTTTTTCTTATTCTTTTTTCTTTCATTCACTTATTCTTTTTATTCTTTTTTGTTCTTACTCATGTTATTATTATTATTATTATTCTTCATATTTGTATTGTTTTTATTCCTTTTTATCATTATCATTCTTATACTTATCCTTCTTATTCTTTTTATTTTTTATCTTATTGTTCTTATTAATATTATTAAACTTATATTATTTTTATGTTTCTTATTTTATTTTGTATTCTTTAGATTTGTTTTATTATCTTCATCAGCTTATTTGTTGTTCATATTATTCTTATTATTATTCATCTTCTTTTTTCTGCTTGTTATTTTTCTTTTTTTATGTTTTGTCTCTGTTTTATTTCTTTTTATTTTTTATTCTGCTTCTTCACACTAATCTTCTTAGACTTTTGTATATTCCTCATATTCACATTCTTTTTATTTTTACTATTCTGTGTCTTCTACTTATTTTTTATTTTATTTTGTTATCCTTTTTTTTTCTTAATCTTCTTACAGTTCTTTTTTATAGTTTTCATATTCTTGCTATCAAGCTTTTTACTCTTCTTATTTTTCATTCTTTCATTCCTTTACTTAACATTGTTATTTTTTTTCTTATTCTGTTTCTACTTCTTATTTGTGTTCTTCATCATCTTATTTTTCTTATTGTTTTTGTATTTATTTACAATATCTATTCTTCTCATTACATGAAATTGAAGAACAATGTTAATGATGGAGACTGAAATCTTAAACTATAAACTAATATGGTATTAAATGGTAAAAAGATAAGCTAAATAAAAATAGGTATTTCAAGCTTGACACATCCAGAATATTTATCATGAAGTTAAAACAAGCTATACTTTTTACAACAAAAGAAGTAATTTATACCTTAAAGTTTGGTTGACTTTCATAAAACAGTGAAAGTAATCTATTTCAAGTCCAACTATAATAATTAACTAGATATAAAATTTATTACAAATTTAAATTCTACCTTGAAACTTAACTAATTCTTCTCAGGGTTCAAAAACTCAAAATCATTATACGAAATATATTTGGGTCGGTGAGAGGGATTTTACCACTACCTGAATAGAATGCAAAAACAGCTCTCAATACAAACTCAAATTAACAACTATATTTAGCAGTTACACATAAACTTTATGAACTCAATAACTCTTATAACTTTAATATTTAAGAAATAGAAATTAACACAATAACTTACCAAATTCCTTTTCTCAAATAATTATAAACCATGTGATCAAGATCAGTGAATGATAGCTCTGTGGGTTCAACAAACCAATTAAATCAATATTATGTTTATCTTTTAATATATTACTTAAAATAATATGTACTATAGGTTACTACCATTTTAATTGTTACATGATGATGCATTAGATGTACTCCTAAGCAATTGGACTTAACCAAAATTATTTTGGTATCTTAACCAATAGTAAAATGTACTATCTTGGTGGATGATGTTTCCAATATAGAATCTTCTGATATGTTGATAGCAATAACAATAATAGTGTATATATGGAGATTAGCAATAAGACTACAGGCAACTAAATAAATTTATAAACACAACAAACTTTATTTACAATATTTACAAATTTTAATTCAAAGACATGGCATGAAATTAAACCAATATATTAAATTAAACTCATCCCTAATGACTTTTCAATTTTCTTCTTGGCTACGTGACGCAGTCTTCTGAATCTGAAGATGGAGAGAGTTGATATTGGAGCTGGAATCAAGTTGAACATGTCCATTGTGTTAGGGTATAGTCCAATATTATGAAACTTGTGATTAAAATTCGCAATGTTATAGAAATATTGACCAATAAACAGGTTTGGGTGTGCATATATGGATTTTGGCATATTCCATATTGGCATTGGAGACAGTATTGAGTTTGATTACATTTCTACATTATTGACTGGTATAGGTATGCCTTGAGGTCTGAAGTGGTCAGTGCATTTGTTAAATAGAATGTATGTTTGGTGCGTTTCTTTGAAGTGACGGGCCCAACAATCTTTATCGTCATATTAACTCTGGTGGTGGGGAAATAGCTCACAGCCCATGAGATATATCCAATTGTAATCGTACTTTCCTCACTGAGGTAATTTTTTATGGTTAAGTAGTTTATAAGGGGTGTTATAGACAATACTATATGCTTGTGTGTGTTTGTGTATTGTAAGAAGGATTTGGCATTGTAATTCGCCTTTGTATTTTAGTAGCCATTTATGATAGTAGTATGTTTAGGAAATGTAGATATGTTTGTGCAGGGGTGAGCTACATATTTTTCGTATTATGAAGTGTAATATATGTTTTTGAGAAGCTGTATTTTGTGATGGTTTTGGAGAGTCCTATTTTCATGGTCTTTTCCAGAGGTATTTTGGTTGTTTAAGCTTGTGTGAGACTGATTGACAAATTTTGGGCAGAGTGGTAGAAAAAAGAAAAACGGCTTAGGTGTAGGCTGATTAGATAATGTAACATTGGTAAAAACGGAGATTCATCAGTGAGACATGAGTTAGTGTGTAGTACTAGATTAAAATCCTACTTCTTCCTTTATAGGGAATCAGTGTGTCCTTGAGGTATATGAGCTGGAGACATATAACTTTACCAAATGCCTCCATCATCTTTGGGTAAATTTGGATAAGTTATTGGCCACTGGCTTTTTTTTATAATTATTTACGTTGTTTATTATTTACTTATTTTGTGATTAATTTTATTTTTCATTTGTCTTTTTTCCGTTTTACTTTCAATTCCTCTTTTGATTTAGGTCATCTTAATTTTTTCATCATTAATTCAGTTTTAATTATTTTTTCTATCGTTTATTTTTAGTTTATATTTTTGTTAGTAATAGATTCAAATTACATAAGAAAAAATCTGTCGAAACTATGTCTTATATTAGACCATAAAAAAAGAAATGCTACTGAATTTATAATAATCAACAGAATTCTTTGACTCCTCAGTGTCTGTTTTGGAAGATAACAGGAAAGATGGTTAATCAAAAAAGTGTGCATTTATTGAAAACAGTTTAGTCTATGTTAGAAATAATAATTTATCTTGTGATCTATGCAAAAACAAAACTTAATTTCTGTTTTTCTGAAAATTATTTCTATTAAGCAAATGAAGTTTCTTCATGATTGCATAGAAGAATAATTTGTTATTTGAAAATCTGTAGTATATGCCCCCAGTTTCATCAAATAAACACATATTTTTTACACTTCCATAGAATTATTATTTGTCTCAATCTAGAATCTCTTATGACTAACTGTAATTTGTATAGATCATAATTTCTAAATGTGTGTGTTTTGCATCCATATGCACAGACAACGATTGACATTAAAACCTTTTTAAATTTTTTTATCATTCTATAATGCTTAATACTGCCAAATCTATACTAATTAAGTTTAATTTGTCTAATATGGTTTTTCTACTTAATGCACAGAATTCGGTTTGTTGATTATTGGAATTATTTATAATGGTTTATTTTTTAAATAGAATTTTATACCTACACTTATTGTGCTATGTCCTAAATCTCTGATAATATATTTCTTAGGTTTATTCAGCATATAATTATAAATACGGTTTATTTGATTTAGCCATTGAAAGTCTTTAAGGAATTGATTTGAATTTGTATGTAGTTTATTTATCGATTTATGTAAATTTACTATGATATCACATGAATGTTTGGATTGCGCTTTCGCTTGAATGATGTAATCATGCTATTTTTACAACGTCACAATATTTTTAACTCTTTAATTGATAAAACGAGTGACTGCAATTGATTTGCCCAGTAATAATAAAACACGTTAATATATGGTAATGAAGGCATGTTTTAAATCTTTTTTAATTTTTCTTCATGCCAGAAGTTCACCGTTCTACTAGTGGTTTGACTTCTGGAACAATTTCTGGCCTTTCAGACATTTTGGTAGACTATCATCACATATACTTTTTTAATTGTAACCAAAGATTCATTATCTCATAGCAATGACAGTCTCACTTATTACGCAATCAGTTAAGAAATTTCTCCTTTTTTTCACTATTCTAACTAATTTCAGTTTAGGATTTATTTGTAATTGCATGGTCTGTTATACATCCCTATTTAAAATGTTTATATAAACAGTCTTGATTTTTTATTTCTAAATGTCTGCCTCACTGTTATATTGTTGTAGCCGTCTATGAACTATCTTCCCTTTCACATAGGCAGAATATTCCTTATAAAGCTGTTTCTTGTGCAACCATACTCCTGTTCGGGAAAAGTAATGCAGTCTTTGTTGAAATGTTAATTGAAATACATGACAGATATAAGATCCGACTAATTTCTTCTGTTCCTTAATCGTTCGCGGCTTGGATCTTGCTTCCATTTTCAAATAGTCTACAGCCTGCTGTAGAAGCGGTTCCTCCTCCATGTTGAGATCCTTAAGGATTTCCTTATAAATTGAAAACATGCCATTTGCGTTTTCATATTTTTCTACCACTTTAATACATTCTTCCAACTGACCCTCATCTATTACTGGATCCCATAAATTAGAAGCAGCCTGTCTTTCCCTCAAGGCATCAGCCAAACTGGCTGGAACATTTCCTACTTGGAGTACGGCTTCAAATATGCATTGCGAAGAAAATCGACACAAGTTTCGTTCCTTCAAAAAAAGGCAACTTGTGACTGCGAGTACCCTAAACCCACATGGCTTACGTTCAATTCCATAGAAGTAAATGTCCAGAAACTCTCTCCACTGGTGTCTTCTTCCATTGTGGCAAAAACGTCTTAATAGATCGCAAAACATTTTTGCTTGATCTAAAAAATTGAATAAAGCAATATATCACATTTGGTGTGTATGAAGGTCATTTCAAAATTAATTACAAAACTTATTTTCAAAACATATTGCATTACTCTGTTTGGAAATGACATAAAGAAAGACTTTAATACAAACTACTAACTAATTAACTGTCAATGCTCAGGTAAGGAAGATTATAGAAGACAGACAGAATTAATAATTAAAGAGTTTAGAAATAATGAATATCCAGAAAAAGTTATAGAAGAAAATGTAAGAAGAGAATTTTAATACAAGTAATAGGATAGTAAGTAGAAAAAATAAAATAGATAAAAAAACTTATAATAATAGTATTAATTATAAATTTATTAAACGCACATTGATTACGTGAGTAATATTTACTGAGGCTATAACCTCGATAATATGCGTATAAAATGCGATAGTAGGGACTTCTACAGGTGTTTTAACCACAAGCTTGCGCTATGGAAGAAAAGAGGGGAACCCTTCTTTACTTCAACCTACTTTCTATTTAAATAGGTGAACCTGAAGCAGTTAGATCTGCGAGCGAACGTGAAGCTATTCAATACTTCACTGATTAAGTCCACATTTCTTATTACACATTAACATTAATACTCGCAAAATTACTGTAATAGATTTCTAACTATAAAATCTTTCCATTGACTCGTTGTAAATCGAAAGATTTCACGAGTATTAATGTGTAATAAGAAATGTGGACTTAATCAGTGAAGTATTGAATAGCTTCACGCTCGCAGATCTAACCGCTTCAGCTTCACCTATTTAAATAAAAAGTAGGTTGAAGTAAAGAAGGGTTCCCCTCTTTTCTTCCATAGCGTAAGCTTGTGGTTAAAACACCTGTAGAGGTCCCTACTATCGCATTTTATACGCATATTATCGAGGTTACAGCCTCAGTAAATAATAGTATTATAAATTTATTTAAACTCACATTGATTACAGTATTGTAAAAAGTATGAATAGAATAATTATTATAATTAACAAAATTTTAATAATGTTATAAACTTTAAAATTGTGAATAAAAGAAGGAAGAATGTATTTAATATATTAGATAATATGTACGTAAGAAAAGTGGAAAAAAAACATAAATGGCGTATATAAAATTGAATGCAAATCATGTAAAAGTGAAAATATAAAAACTAATTATGTGGGAAAAACAAAGAACTCAATTTATACCAGACTAATTCAACATAAATATTATCATTTTAAGGTTTGCTATTATTGAGAAAGGTATCATTTTAAGGTTTGCTATTATTGAGAAAGGTATCATTTTAAGGTTTGCTATTATTGAGAAAGGTATCATTTTAAGGTTTGCTATTATTGAGAAGGGTATCATTTTAAGGTTTGCTATTATTGAGAGGTATCATTTTAAGGTTTGCTATTATTGAGATATAGATCTTTAAACAGAGGGAGTTACTGGATATTTGTAATTGTATAATGGTTTGTATATTTTATATATATATATATAGTGGGGGAGCATATATATATATATATATATATATATATATAGTGGGGGAGCATTGAAAATTTCCAGTGAGCTATATGTAAACAAACTATCAGTAATTATAAAAGGTAGAATGAGTTCACCAACATATTTATTTTGTTCATATATATATTGAAGCAGTCGGATCTGAGTTCGATCCTAGCTTCATGTTATTTACCCTAATACTAACCTTAAATTTCCGATGCAATGGGGCTTTATACGTTCAATCCACGCTAAATTCCATAAGGAATAACTTGTTTCAAATACGTAGTAAAATTAATTAGTTTAGTTTAAATTGGATCGATTCTCTAAATAAATTCATGATAAAATATTCATGAATTTATATATATTAAATTGCGTGGATTGTGCGTATATATATTTGTAAATATTAAATGTATATAATTGTTCGAAAGTTTCATTGCGTCGGGAATACTTGTTTTTTTTTACTTATAAATAATTTGTAAAGTTTTGCGATTAAAAGCTACATTCCTTCCAAAGGCTTTCAAATTCTCAAAAACAACAGTAAAGTTTTATTAATTAAAAAAAGATAAGAATTCAATTTTTAATTAAAATCATTTCAGACTTTAAGAATTCATTTTTTAATTGGGAAAGGAATTCAAAAATTAGTTTGAAAGCCTTATTGAAGGAATGTTTCTGAAAACAACTAATTATAAAAAAAAACCAGATTGATAAGAAAATGAGCGCTAGCCGGAGGCATCAGTGAACAGAGATATATAGCCCTGAAAAGAAAAGAAAGAGAGACTAGCTTTGTTCTAGAGTAGTGCAGTGAACTCTGTGCATATAAAAATTGTATTTCATCATGATAGAGGGCTAGAACATCAGGAATCTGGCTATGGTTCCTAAAGTCCTGAGAAATCTTCAATGGAGCTGCTGAACCTTTTTCCGGACCGATCATTCTGCTAAAATTATGAAAGCTACTAAAATACTGTTCCAGTAGTCAACCAATGATGCCTACATTTTCAACAACTTGGAGATGTAACTTAAGGACCAGCGGAAGGGGTAATATATTTCTATAATGAACGTTAAACTTTCTGGCCAGTTCGAACTTTATTTTACACTCCTCCTATTTAAGAGCTCTTTATTATTTAATGTAAAAATCTTTATAAAATGCTACTATAAATTTATATTGTAATTCTTTCAATCTCTAGTCTTTAAACTTTTTCTTTTCTTCTGGCGGTTGTTTAACATATTATATATATATATATATATATGTATTTATGCTTGATTTATTAATGCTATTTAAAAATTATATGCCAATAATCTTTCAACTCGATGAGCTCCTCTGTTCTATTTGCCTCATGCAATATTATAATATTAATTTCAAATAGTAATTCTCGCCCATTAGAACTAAATTTGAAAGTTCTATTAATCATCGAGTCGAAAGAAAATATTACATGTTTATTATTTTGATAAGTGGCAATAATAAACTATTAGCTCGTTTTTCACCTATGTCCCCAGCTCCTAAGTTACATGTTTATATATATTCATATAATGTTAAAATGGTATTTTCTTGCTTCACTAATGTTGATTTATTAATTCAAATATAATGTTAAATGTTTTATTGCAAAAGGGTCGATAAAGGGTTAAATGTAGTTTAATTCCACTTTTGTTATTTTATACCTTTATCTGCCTTTATATTTCTCGTTGGGGGCATAGACATAGAATCCCATGTTGTGGAATACTTGTTGGCATATGATAAGGACCGCCACTCTTATTATATTTATAAATTCTTTTAAAGACTAGAGGTAACTAATACAATCTATATTTTATTGAACAAAACAAATTATTATTATTATTAAATATTTTCTAACATACTTGGTTTCTTAGTTCATCATTCTTTTTATAATTATTTAAATGTTAATACTCGCTGTCTGTGTTGGCAACCCAAACATACATATGATTCGATTTAAAAGTATTCAAAGTAATTAATTATTAGATATTCGTGTCTGTAAAGGGTATCTAGTCCTCACCCCGTGAGCTAGTTTCTTGCATAGCACTGTGCCATCGATTTCTGCTATCTGAGCTGTTGAGTTGGGTTTGAATTCAGTTTTGTTGAGCTGAGTTTGAATACGATTTGACTTGCGGTGGTGGTGGATTTCGACCGGTACATGGTTATGTTTTTGGCGCCCAACGTGGGGCCCGAAAAACATAACCATGTACCGGTCGAAATCCACCACCACCGCAAGTCAAATCGTATTCAAACTCAGCTCAACAAAACTGAATTCAAACCCAACTCAACAGCTCAGATAGCAGAAATCGACGGCACAGTGCTATGCACCAAGAAACTAGCTCAACGGTTGGTGAGGACTAGATACCCTTTTACAGACACGAATATCTAATAATTAATTACTTTGAATACTTTTTAAATCGAATCATATGTATGTTTGGGTTGCCAACACAGACAGCGAGTATTAACATTTAAATAATTATAAAAAGAATGATGAACTAAGAAACCAAGTATGTTAGAAAATATTTAATAATAATAATAATTTGTTTTGTTCAATAAAATATAGATTGTATTAGTTACCTCTAGTCTTTAAAAGAATTTATAAATATAATAAGAGTGGCGGTCCTTATCATATGCCAACAAGTATTCCACAACATGGGATTCTATGTCTATGCCCCCAACGAGAAATATAAAGGCAGATAAAGGTATAAAATAACAAAAGTGGAATTAAACTACATTTAACCCTTTATCGACCCTTTTTGCAATAAAACATTTAACATTATATTTGAATTAATAAATCAACATTAGTGAAGCAAGAAAATACCATTTTAACATTATATGAATATATATAAACACTTATAACTTAGGAGCTGGGGACATAGGTGAAAAACGGAGCTAATAGTTTATTATTAGCCACTTATCAAAATAATAAACATGTAATATTTTCTTTCGACTCGATGATTAATAGAACTTTCAAATTTAGTTCTAATGGGCGAGAATTACTATTTGAAATTAATATTATAATATTTGCATGAGGCAAATAGAACAGAGGAGCTCATCGAGTTGAAAGATTATTGGCATATAATTTTTAAATAGCATTAATAAATCAAACGATAAATACATATATATATATATAATATGTTAAACGAACCGCCAGGTAAGAAAAAAAAAGTTTAAAGACTAGAGATTGAAAGAATTACAATATAAATTTATAGTAGCATTTTATAAAGATTTTTACATTAAATAATAAAGAGCTCTTAAATAGGAGGAGTGTAAAATAAAGTTAGAACTGGCCAGAAAGTTTAACGTTCATTATAGAAATATATTACCCCTTCCGCTGGTCCTTAAGTTACATCTCCAAGTTGTTGAAAACGTAGGCATCATTGGTTGACTACTGGAACAGTATTTTAGTAGCTTTCATAATTTTAGCAGAATGATCGGTCCGGAAAATGTTCAGCAGCTCCATTGAAGATTTCTCAGGACTTTAGGAACCATAGCCAGATTCCTGATGTTCTAGCCCTCTATCATGATGAAATACAATTTTTATACGCACAGAGTTCACTGCACTACTCTAGAACAAAGCTAGTCTTTCTTTACTTTTCAGGGCTATATATCTCTGTTCACTGATGCCTCCGGCTAGCGCTCATTTTCTTATCAATCTGGTTTTTTTTTTATAATTAGTTGTTTTCAGAAACATTCCTTCAATAAGGCTTTCAAACTAATTTTTGAATTCCTTTCCTAATTAGAAAATGAATTCTTAAAGTCTGAAATGATTTTAATTAAAAATTGAATTCTTATCTTTTTTTAATTAATAAAACTTTACTGTTGTTTTTGAGAATTTGAAAGCCTTTGGAAGGAATGTAGCTTTTAATCGCAAAACTTTACAAATTATTTATAAGTAAAAAAACAAGTATTCCCGACGCAATGAAACTTTTTTAATATTTACAAATATATATACGCACAATCCACGCAATTTAATATATATAAATTCATGAATATTTTATCATGAATTTATTTAGAGAATCGATCCAATTTAAACTAAACTAATTAATTTTACTACGTATTTGAAACAAGTTATTCCTTATGGAAATTAGCGTGGATTGAACGTATAAAGCCCCATTGCATCGGAAATTTAAGGTTAGTATTAGGGTAAATAACATGAAGCTAGGATCGAACTCAGATCCGACTGCTTCAATATATATATATATATAATATTATAAATCGATGTCTGCATTTCTTCAAAATAATATACGCAAATTTTTAAATAAATATTTAAAAATACAGTATTTAAAAACTTATAAAAAATATATGTATAACAGTCACTTATGAGCGCTTTCAACCAACTTGTGGCTTTGTCAACTATCACGTTTAAAATGTCAGCTTTCCCATAATTCTATGATGTCAACTTTCCCATAATTCTGTGATCTTAATGTTTGCTGCTTGCTTATTAACCAAATGTTGCTTGTATTTACATATCAACATCGCCTCTTTAATTTTCCTTTTATTATTATTTCTTTCAATTTCCAATATTTTTACGTTGTTATAATTAAAATCGAAACCATATATACATGATTTATCATGGTCATAAAAGATAGAAGATAATGATAATTTATTTTTTTGTTCCGGCCCCACCCTAGTCACGGTTATACATATATTTTTTATAAGCTTTTAAATACTGTATTTTTAAATATTTATTTATAAATTTGCATATATATATATATATTGATATGAAGGTTTTCAAGGGTTGCAGATATAAAAGACATATTTTGTGGGTTCATCAGTGTTAAAATATTTTAAATATTGATATACTGACGTTTCGACTTGGTAATACAAGTCATCCACAGAATGATATATATATATATATTATAATGATCCAAAAAAAGTGAAGATCAAATCTTACAGTAATCTTCACTACAAGGGCGCCATCTAGGCATTTGAACGTAGAAAAATTTATAAAGTAGGCAGATAAGTAAGTTAAGATCCCACTATTTTATATTTAGATCGCTAGCCCATTGTCACTAGCTCAGTGGAGATGCAGAGATAATAATCTATTTCTTTAATTTATATCTTAAATATAAAAATAATAAAAGCCACTGCCAGTAATTAATACACAAACAATATTTATTTACCCACATATATAATCATTTTAAATTTGAGGAATAACATTTATTATTTAGATTTTAATATTTTTTTAATTTAAGTTATTATTTTAAATCATCTACACAGATGAAATTTATATTTATTTTAAGATTGTCGAGTATGAATAAATTTAATATTTTTTATAGAGATTGTTGAGTATGAATAGACTTAATATTTTTTATAGAGGGTCTAGTATGAATAGACTACATAGATCTGCATTTGAAAAGAAAATATTCTATCCTTTATTTAACCTTAGGCCAAAAGTTCGCAGTCAAACTGGCATCAATCCATCTGATACATTGATGTATTCAATGCAGCCTGAATACAACAGCACAAATACTATACTGTCAGGAATGTACATCTGAACAGTAAGTAGAGTTAGAGAAGACATTGTCTCTCAACCAAACAGGAATGCTACATCTGCTGGTGAGAAGAACAATAAACAAAAAACTCCATAGGAATGAACCGCATCTCCCGTCTTACTATCTAATTCCATTAGGCAAACAGGGGGTGTGCAGCATATATATGCAATCCTGCCCATATAGATCTCATGCTACATTTACTAATTACATCAATACATCCAATCCATTGACCTAATTTAGCTATGAAACAAATAACCTAAGATTACCCTCCCTTAAACTATATATAACTTTACAAATCTATATAGCCATTCATGACCGACTTAAATTTAACATTTATATACGTTTGCACAGATGAATTTTATAAAATTTGTTTTATAATGTTGAGTATAGATTGGCTGCATAGATTCCATGGTCAAAAACATTTCAAAATAAACTTAACCGATCAAAATACAAAATCATTGATAACATCAATTGCAAAGGGAATACAAGAACCCCAATGGCATTCATCATAAGATGCAGCATTGACATCGATGACTTATATATTCTAATCGAATATGAAAACCACAACATAATTAACTGCTAACGAATCCATGCAACATCCATACCCAACTTAAATTTATGCATTTAAATAATTTAAACAATAAATATTAATACAAATAAAAAATAATAAAATGGAAATTTTTTCTTTTAGCAAGCAAATATGTAAAACTTAAACATTTATAATTAATTTGAAACATAAGTCAGATATATATAATTTAAATATTAATTGTCAATTTGAAAATCAGATAAGAGTTCATTTTTTAAATTTAGGTTAGCTGAATCTTAAAAGTTTGAACAAAAGTTCTTAATTATTTTTTAAATTGTAAAGTTCATAGCTCATGGTAGAAGAGTTCAGGTTCCTGTTTTTAATTCCCATGACGTCTCCATTGGAATATCGCTCTGATATTCTGGAGGTGACCTTAGCTGGTTTCATTTCGGAATTACAGTCATTTCATTTTTTTTTAAAAAATAAGAGAGTGATATGTGCTTCCTATCACAGCCTATCACACATCTCAAACACAAAAAAGCTGGCCCCTCTGGAACTCAATATTTCTCTTTTTATAGTATCCACACAGATTCAACCAACAAAACGTCACTAATCCATCATTTTCGTTCGGGTCCGGGCTGAGGCTTGGTGCTTCCATTGGTCAAGCTAATTCTTTTTATTCTCTTATCTCTCTTATCCTCTGACTTTTTAATTACAGTATATAAGAGCCCTAAGGGCTAGTTTGCTTTTCAATAATTCATAAACAATCATTTCCATTTACAAAATATATAAATCTTTAAATCTTGTACTTTTTTATAACAAAGTACATTCAAATACTTTTATTTCTTAAAAAAAATATTTTTAAAGTTTTGCATCTGTTCGAATATATATATACGTATACTATACACGTTTAGCTTTCTGTTTTTAATAAATTTATTTTTATTTGCGAACTTAAAGTTTTTATTTTCAATTAATGTAACGGCATATTTATATATCGTTACAATATATATATATATATATAATGGCAGGCACTCTTTTGACCATTGGTAATAATCAAGTTAATAAATTGGAAACAAATATATAATTTTTGCAAATAAATATTTATCTAAGGGAATTTAAAGATACTTAAAGAATACATACACCTTATTTTTGATTGACCAGTAGATACTAGTCACCAGCAATGATAAAATTGAAAGCACATAGAAACAAGTTTCCATGCAGATTCAGTTATATTGCCTGATTGTTTCTCCCTCCACATAACACTTTATTATATTAACGAAATCAATAATCAGCTTGTATTCGGATGAGAAATGACAAACAACAAAATTATTAACAACAACAATATTTTAATTAAAGAATGGATTTATGTGGTAATAATGATAATAAACAATGTATTTACATATTTACAATTAAAAAATATATGATAATCATGTATGAAAGAGAAAAAAAATCTCTGAAGTTTACAGTAATTCTTTGTGAATAGCTATAGAAAGTACATTTAATTTCCTTAATGTCTTTGTGAGTTCACATATATTTTACTTTAAAAATGTGGAAATTTGTCTATTAATCATTAAATGTTAATTGTCTGATAGCAATATAGCATTTTAAACTTGTTTTAGTGTATTGCATGGCAGTTTTTCAATCAGGGTTTCTGTTGCAATTTTTCTCTGAACATTTAAAATCAGTAGATTTGAAAATTACATTATATAAGTGATAATCACTTTAGATGATTAGTTTTTTTTATAACAAGTAAATGGCAAATATTTTTTCAACATTGAATATGAATAGCTCGGCAAAATGAAGGTTAATTTTAAGCATTTCTTTACCTAAAGCTCCATATTTAGCTACAATTCTGAAAAGATTAGGGAAAGCATCCTGAAAAGTTCTCAATGCATGATATTAAGTTTAACATTTGTTGACCGTCTGTACAATAAAAGACCCAAAGAAAAAGGAGTAAATGCAATTCCTTCCACCGTTTCTTGGAACATTGACGATTCCCCCCCCCCTTCTTTGCGACTAATTTCTATAGCAATGTTTCTTTTATTTAAAAGAGTAATAATATTTTAATATATTAGTTTTATATTTATTGTTAACATTTTAAAACACTTTAAAATTTATTTTATATAAATGACATTTAATATTTTGCTATATATAATAAAATATTCATATCAAAGCAACGCCTGTAGACGTAGACGTGAAGGTTACAATATATATAATAAAAAATCATACAACATTACAATACTAGCTACAAACAAAATTTTACTAAATTTCTTCCACAGCGGTGGTTTCGTCTATTAATTAATAAAACTACCTCTTTATGTCTATTTATTAATAAATGAAACCATGATTAACGAATAAATTTTAATAAAATTTCGTTTGTGATTAGTATTGTAATATTCTATGATTTTCTAATTTATTTATAATTACTAATATAGGAGGGGGGAAATATTGAAATTATATATATATAATTGTAAAATTTATAAACAATACGGAAAAACAAAAGTGACAATATTGTTTAAAAATAATAAAAAAATGTAATACTATGGACGTAATAGCCACTAAAATGTTAAGAAAAAAAATTAAAATAGTTTTGTAAAAAATGTAATCTGTATTTTTTAATTATTCATCTTCTTTGAAGGTTGAACTTTTTTTATTTATTAGTCATTATTATAGTGGCACCAATTTAAATTTATAATTCTAAATAAATAAACAAAGAAACATATTTCAGTGGAATTTTTATTGAAGATTAAATATTTGCTATTAAAAAAAATGCAAGAATAAGGTAAATGATTACTTTTTTGCTAGACAGGTCTTCCAAACGTCATCGATATAAATACACGTAAGTAAGATTTAATTTTGGGCTTTAAATTTACAAAAAAAATGAAAATTATAAATAAGTACAAAAATTGTCATAAGCAGTTAACATTTATTAGACTATATATATATAACGTACAATTGTTTCGAGGTGCACACATATAGGACTTTTTCTATCAGGAAAACAATTCAAACAACTTATTTAAACGTTCAATTGTAGACAGATAAGTAGTTAATTTTTAATTTTTTTAAAACAGAAATAAAATTATATATATATGTGTGTGTGTGTGTGTGTAAAGTAATTAATAAACGGTATTTCCATTATATAGATGAAGTTAAATACACTCCAAGATCTACTGATGTGAATCAAGACTAACTTTGATTTACACAAACTTTATTCATATAAATGGACTCCCATTTGCTAATTGTTTTACATATACCAATTACCACAATCACTTAAATTAAGTCTTTATAAATTACAGTAGTAATTTTCTCCAGAACATCAGCATTCCATGATCATATCTATTTTGGGCATGTTATTCATTCTTAACAATTTTGGATTCCTTATTTTCTCTTGCAATCAATTTTATAATTAAATGAATCATTAACAAAAGTGATGTAATACTAAAATTTTATTTTATCAATAAAGAAATTGTCCTGTTTCTGTCAGATGTGGAAGAATAGTAATGATCACACAAATTATATTTATAGACAAAATCAGTACAATTATGTTGTTCTTTAGAAATTTGTTATTGTTTAAGAGTTGAATTTGCAAGACAACCTATAGAAGACCATTCGATTGCTGATTGGCAATATTTGAAGCTATATGAAATATAAACTCTTTTAACAATCAAACTGAAGACTAGGCAACATAAATAATTTAGTCTAATGGGGAAATAAACCAAACCATCATTTAATGAATGAAAATTATCATTATCTTAGTTGACTGCTGCTATTAGAATATTCATTAATTGTTGTCATGGTGAAATAATAAGTATACAATATTGAACATTTTATGACTTTATATTCGTCGTTCTACAAAATGCAATACGTTTCTGATCCTGGTATCTGTATACCAATCAAAGAACTATGAAAAGTTTAAGTCAGCTACTAGACTGTAATAAAATAAGATTGTGAAAAAATTAACTTCAAAATAAAATTTAACAACATTAATTGTATCTGAAAAACAGTTTTGCAAAAGCAAAGATTCTGGAATCTACTAAAAATAAATTTACTTCGAATACTGTCAAAAACTTTATTAAAATTAAACAACGAATTATCTAAAATTTAAAAGAGCTTTAAAAAATCTAAACAAATGTCCCGTGAAAATCGATAATATATCTAACTTTTATGGTTGCATAACTAATTAAGTTATTTCAAGAAACTAGTAATTTATTATTAATACATTAATTAACATTTCGTAATTACCTTTTGATTTTTACAATATTTTGCAGATTTTATAAAACGTGCACTTTTTCATTTAAATAGATGCAGAAAGGAGTTTTTTTGCTAATTGAAGACATCTCTTTTATTCTTCTCTGTTTAGAAGAATCAAGAAGGGAAAATTTCTAATGTCCATTTCCATATTTTCAAAATGTAGTATCTATTATTAGCCAGTGCTTATTATTATAAGGTAAATGAATACAAATTTGCTTATCAGGAACAAGCATTCATCTCAGCTTAGTAAATTTTGTAGCGTTTAGCCTCTGAATTTAAGGAAAAAAAAACATCATGGACTTTTTATTAGTGTCCTATTTGTTCTTAAATAAAATATTCCTTGAAATTTTTTAGACAGAATGAATATGTGATAATCTATCACTATGTATAAATAATTTATAAACTTCTCAGATAAAAGAATAAATTATCATTTATATTTCCCATTAAGCAATACTGTCTGCATCCAAAGGACCAGTCAAAGAAGAAATAGGCTACCAAAGTAGAAAAATTCGAAGAAATCTTTTGTTATGACCCATTGGGCTTTAGATTATTTAAATACTTACAACTATAGATGGCATTGGAGTGAGTGCTGATTTGACGAATTAGATGAGTTATCCAATACTAAAATGCACATTTTTGGAAGAAATTTTAAAAAGGTGAAGGATAAATTAATATAAAAGATAGACATTTACTTTATTATAAATAAATATCTATTGGAGGTTCAAGTGAAATGGTTAATATTGCAATAATAATAGTAGATTAGTCGACTGCACATGCGCTATACAAAATGGAAATGTTTTTCATGAATACTCTCCTTTCCAAACACAAGATAAAGAATTTTTAAAAGATAGAATGAATCCATTCTATCTATTTCACCCAAACTATATGTATAGGCAAAATCTGAAGCATTTGGAACCATAAGCATGAAGATTTAACTAATCACTTTAAATTACTTATAATGTGAGTTCCTTTAATGATAATTGTGAAATTATTACAATTTGTGGTATGTCATTATTAAATGAAAACTGTAATTATTTCGCAATTGTCATTAACAAAACTCACATTATAAGTAATTTAAAATGAGTAGTTAAATCTTCACACTCTCAGTTCCAAATGCTTCCGTTTGACTATACATATAGTTTGGGTGAAAAAGGTAGAGTGGATTCATTCTATCTTTTAAAAAAGGACTTTATCTTGTGTTTGGAAAGAAGAGTAGTCATTACAAAGCTTTTCATCTGTAAAGCCATGTGCAATCGACTAATATACTATTATTATTGCAATTTAAATACATAGCACTATATAAATACAATGCTTGTTACAAATGATTAATATTGTAAATAAAAAGTGGAAAAAATAACATTAAAAGATTGATATAGAAAAGGAAGTGAATGTTTTCTTGTCATAATGATTTTTGCTGCATTAAAATTACAAAAGGATAGAACAGATCTACAATATTAAAATCATATGCTATTTATTTAGCTACAGATTATATTGTATAATATAAATAGAAGAATATGTTAACATTTATTCAATAATGTTATAGGGTGGCAGAATGCTGCGTTAATTTTATTATTTTATTGTGCAATTTGATGTTCATACAAGAATAGACTTTGAAGTAGATAAACTTTTTTTAAATTTATTCCGAAAAATAGAATGATTATAAATTCATATGCTATATATATATATTGTAACGATCCGGAGAATAGACTTACAGGGCGCCATCTAGGCATTTGAACCTAGAAAAATTTATAAAGTAGGCAGATACGTCAGTCAAAAAAAAATATTTTTTTTTTGCATCCGGTTGTTAGCCCATGTCACTAGCTCAGCGGAATAGCAGAGATTAAATAATATAATATCTCATCTAATTATATATATATATATTGCATATATGTATTTTTAGATATTTTTAACGGATGTAATTATTGAAACTATTTAGAAGATAATTCCCTTTAAGTATTAAGAAAAAAAGTTAATAGTTTAATATCATATTAACATTTGACTACGTTTACTTTAACAATAAAATAAACAGAAATGTCCACGTATTGATATAAATATATGTTCCTATTGATGATCTCACCTTGCCTTTAAAATTACTGCCATTTTTTTTTAAATTGATAATCCTGATATTAAAAAATACTTTTCCTAGACATATTTAATATTTATTAGAAAGATATTAATTTTATGAAAAGAATATTCTAAATGTAGATAAGCTTTGTTATATAAAGAAATTAGCATATATTAGCGTTGCTATAAATCCTTTATTAAATGTCATATTACTGAAATATGTATATCGATATGTAATAATTGTGTAAATGTTTACAAGCTTTTATGCAAAAGGAGAGTATGAATTTAAACGTCTCTGCATTGTGTGAGGTTTAAAGTAGGATTTAAGTTGTAACTTCTATTACTAAAATTAATGATTAAATACTAATAAATAAAAATGGATTTAAATAATTAATCGTCTGATTATTTATTCCTGCTTATGTTCAAACCCTAATTTCACACTGGTTTTCGAAAAAAAATTTCTATGCTGAATTCGTCATACATAATTAGAACATGCTGCTAGAAATAATTAATTATAGTATAAAGCTATTAAAAATAAAATTATTAGGGATATAAAGTTTTATTGTGTTAATATTTAACATAAGATAGGATTTTTCAAAAAGATAGCAATGTTGTGGTTATCATTCAAATTGTAAAAAAGTTCATAATTATTGACAGAAATCGCTTTTTTCATTTTCAAAGTTTAAATGAATGTATTATGGTCTAGCGTTGGTGACCTAGCGGTTAGCATAGCTGCCTTGCAAGCTGCTGACCCGGGTTCGCTTCTCGGTAAATGCTTTAACATATATATATATATAAATGTATTACATATTATATCGTTTTGAATTTTTCTCTCTCATTTTTATATTTAACAATTTACAACAATTAGAAAAATGTTAACAGTTTTCATACATAAATATATTAAAGTACAAAAAAGCAATACTATAATACATAGCCAGAGAGTAAAAAAAAAAGATAAAGAACTTTATAAAGCCTCATGCAACCACATTTTTGTCAACTTCGAAACCTAGAGGAGAATACTATCTTCTCCACGTCTGCTAATAGACAGATGAAAAAGGTTTACCAGTTCAATGCACTATGCCAAGTTTATTTTAAATATATTAATTACTGGATTATTAAGCAATATTTGGCAAAGTCAGATCAATTATTTTCTTATAATATTTTAAGATATGATATTTGTGTAATATAAAATGATTTTGCAAGTGTTTATTATAAAACAAAAAACAAAAACAAAACATTTCTTAAATATTTTCCAAATTGGGCAAGGAAATAGAAATATATTAACATGCAAGTCCTTAATCTAATATTATAAAAATAAAATAGGACTTCATATGTGTAGAAGATTACCTACTTTCTTTAGTAATCCTAATTACAGCAACATATATTTTAAAGTGGTGTATTGGTAATCATCTCAGAAGAGCGTAAGCCCTAGAAAATAATTAGAGTAATATGCAGAGACAATATTGATATTTACTATCTGTATTGCATTTAAAATTTATTACAATAAACATCAAAAATCTTAAACAATCTTAATAACAAGAATTTGTTAACTCTCTGTTTTTCTTTTTCTTTTTCTGTCTCTCTCTTCAACAATTAGCTTGTTGCAGATTGTTCAAAGTTCAAAAGCAAAATACAACGACAATTTAGTAAATATTCATGGATTTTCCATTCTAATATATTTTTCTTTATGGCTTGTGGTCAATGTGCATTAAAACAATTCCAATATAAGCACAGTTAATTCTGTAGTTTTTCTGTTCTGCATAATTTTTTTGTATAATTTGCCTGATGTGCTTAATTAGTCACAATAGGCATTACATACTTATTAGTATATGAGTATTATTAATTTTATGAACTGTAACATTATTTAGAGATTTTTTTTCATTTATTTTGTTTGACTCCTACAAACACAAATTTTAGAGATTTTAATTACAATAGTTTTAGCCAGACATTGCAATTAATCTCACCCAAAAGACAATTTAACAAAAAGACTTACTTCGGTTTATATCTGAAAAATATTTCCAGATTTAATAAATTTATGCGTCAAGTTTATAATTTGAAATATTATGGATACATTAATAAAAAAATATTAGAATACTTCATACGTCAGATCTTGAAATTGTTTATGTAGAAAGAGAGATCTGAAATACAATGATTGATGGATTTATTTGAAGTAAAATTTATTATATTAATATAAAACTTGAATTGTTGATCAATGATCATACATTATATTGTAACTTCAATGTTTTTGGGACCAAGAAAATATGTCCATTTTATTATATTTATAATTTATTAAATTCTAAATTATTTAGCTTTTGAATTAAGTTTGTTTTAGAGAAGTTCATTTGATAGTCAAATATATTTTACCTTCAAAGTTAGAAGTTAGCATTTGTAACTATCTCAATATAAAAATATAAAATAAATAATAATAGTGAGTCGGATAAATATACACATTAAACTAAAGGCCTTATGTTAAATTTAAAGGAAAATATTGCAATATAGTTAATTATTGTAAACCATGTTTTTTACATAGAATGTATGATTATTATAAATTTACACACACACACACATATATATATATATATATATATACACCACATGAAAATAATAATATGAAGTCATCATTTATTCGTGAAAATATTAGAATTAATATATATATCTACACGAATAAATTGTGATAAACAGAGCAGCCAAAATTCAAAAACCATTAATTATAAACAGCAATTTGCCAAGCGCCTTCGGTACTGTATGCCAGAATCATGGTGCCATATTGATATACAGTACCAAAGATGCTTGGAAAATTGTTGTTTATAATTAATGTTTTTTGAAATTGTGTCTGCTGTGATTATCACCTTTATTCCTGTAGAATAATTTTTCATCATCTGACAGAGTTTTATATATATATATATATATTGAAACGGGAACCTCCTAATCCCTTGCCGTTTCATCATCAATCTAGTAGCCCACTCGTCTGTGTTAGATTCGAATCTCATTTAAACTATAATATGTAAAATAAAACTACAATTTTCAGTCATGGCTGTCTGAACAGCATTATATATTTACATATGAAGGGATGCTATAATTAGATAGGCTTGATAGAATTATAGCGTATTATTATTAATATCGCGTTTATTTTAATAAAATACTTTTATTATGTTAAATAATGATAGGTTTCAATTTATTAATAAATTTATTATTTTAATTTGTATGTGGATATATAATCCAACCTATATTTGTAATGTATATAGGGGTGGCATGATTTAAAACATTAAAATGTGTTATATATTTAAAATGTTAAAAGATGAAAATATTTTAAAATGTTTATTTAAAAATATTAAAAATGTTTTCTTTCAAATGTGCTGAGGAGTCTTCTTTAAAAATTAAGTGTTATTTTTTTTTCTTAGAAGTAAAAGTTGGTTAGAAACATATTTTGTCGTAAACAAGTATTTAATTAATGACCGCACCTACCTTTGGTCAAGTTAAAAAGTCATTTTAAAATGGGGCTAATTGAAATTGCGTCAGATATAAACATTTAAGTTATTTTTGGATTAAAATTGTTTATGGCGAAATAGTTTTACAAAATAACCATAAAAGTTATAACTGAAATACTTTAATAGTTTATCAAATATTTAAGATCAAAATTACATGTTTTTAGAATATAATTAAACCGGAATTAAGGAAAAGTTATAACACCTCAGAAACTTATCAGCATATTTGGAATCAGATTATATGTTAACAAAATTAATTAAAAATGTAATCTTGAAGCAAAGAAAAATTCTTAAAGGTGTTAAGCTGATAAGAAAAAGATATAAATGGGCCATATTTTGAGCGGGAAGATAGACTGACTGAGATCTATAATACTGAGAGACACAGAGAAAAGATATACTGAGAAGAGACTCCATTTTGAATCGCATTTGTATTTAAAAATCAAATTTAGTTTTGAACTGAGATGTCCAGCTAGTGTGGCCGTCTTAGCTGTCACCACGTAAGGAGGCGGCGGGTTCGTATCCATCAGACACCGTTTATAACCAAGAATGCCGCTATAACATCTACAACCTAACCAAAAAAAAAAAGAAGAATGCCGCTATAATATCTACATCTAACTGAAAAGAAGAATGCTGCTATAATACCTACAGTCCACCCGTAAAAGAAGAGCAAGCCGCCCAGGAAACTCACCAAGCTCCAGCTCAAGCACCTACTAATACCAGTAAATCATTTTAAACTGCAGAGCTCTGTATATTTTCTGTATAATTTCATACTACCTTTTAAATTCTAGTTAGCTAACTAACCACTCAATATATATTTTTAATGTTAAAGCTTTTCTTTTATTGTTTTAAAATCTGTAAATGATCCACTTGCTTTTAAAATCTCTTTAAGAAATTAATTAATATTTTCTACTTTAAACTCTATCACTGCAGTTATGTCTCTAGTTATTTTTTAATTACATTGTTTTAATATTTGTTATATTATATTTATTTTATGATATGCTGACGCTTTGAAACAGCGAATACTAAATTGTAATATTTCAAGAAGAGATTGATTAAACCCTCTTCACGTAATTATTTATAATTTTATTTCTGTGCGCTGTTTCGAAACTCTCTTATGAAAATAGTAACGACTCGCTCGTTATTATTTAATATTTTTTTTTGATAATTGTTTGATTGTAAATTTTGCAATGTGGCTTGTTTTAGTGAGGTATTAATTTTTAAATACTAAGAAATAGACTAACCTTGATAAATATTTATAAGTATATTTGCTATTTAAGTTATTTATTAAACCCCATCAAATATACTTTACTTCCTTTTAAATACTAGTCATTTGATCAATAACAAAATTAGATTGAGCTGGAACAACAAAGATTATCAGTAATTATTCCCGTCTATAGCATATATTTTATCATGCTACCTAAGAGTTGGCTTCTATTTGATTAAGCTAATAAGCTATTGTTCTTGCCTATAGAATATTAAATTTTATAAAATTCTTTGCTTGGCGGATGTGATTCATTCAATTAAATATTTTTATCTTTTTGCTGCCAGTATATTTACATATTTAAGATGGAGCCTCGGTTAAGCCAGCACATCTTCCTCACATAGGGTAGAGCAGTCGCGAAGCCTGAGTTTAAGGCCAGGTTAGCACGTAAGTCCCCCGCCTTTCTGAACTATTTGTTCCTTTTCATGCAGCTTAACGATCGGTTTCAGGGTACCGGCATTTGTCGCAGAAACCCTTGATCTACCAATCCATCCGCAGAGCGACTTTATTATTGTATTGCTGGTGCTATAGTGCCTTAGTACATCCAGAGCAGCCAACTCTACCTCCCTATTTTAGTTCTTTCAGCAATTGTCTGAGATATTCTTAAAAGCCCAGTCAATCTAAGTTATTGTAGCCCATTTTAGGCTAAATAAATAAATATAAACAGACGAGAACGTCTACCGTAAGTGGTGTCCGAGGTTTAGTTCAATTACTAGTATTCAACCACACATTAATAGGAGTCTGCATATGTTACACTATAGACATGGCGTAGTGATAAGTAATTTATTTAAATGCCTGCGCACATTTATTATATATATATATATAAATCCGTAAAACAATTGCATTCAAATTGTAACACATCAAAGCAATCTATAGCTTTTATAAATTCAGTAAGATGAATAACTGTTGCGTTCATCCTACTTAAATGTAAATTTATTTATTAATCTTATCAAAGAATCTGTCCGAAGAGCATATCTAATAAATGCCTGCGTGCATTTTTACATGTTAAAATTTGTGATATATATTTTGGATAAAACTTATGAATAGAGAAATTAAAACTTTAGTAAATTAACCTAGTCCACTCTCAGTTTCATTATTCAATCCACTTCCCAATACAAATTATGTTATAGAATATATGCTTTATTAAAGATCTCCATTAAGTTAGCTATTCGTTAGATACGATCAATTAGTAATTTAATTATGAGTCTCATTGTTTCTCCCTGACCTATGTCAGCCGCGAATAAAGGAGTATGTTACATGTAATTTGAAGATGGTCATTCGTAGGGTCTTGAGTCTTGGAGTACTGGCTTACGAGTTGAAGTATGGTCAGACTCGGGATGTCATAATCCTAGTCTGGTCAGCTTCGGCTCTTTTGCTTGGACTCTGAATTCTGTTACGCGAATGTACAAACTTGACCGTTACATATATTGTAGCTGATGAAATCTGTCAATGCTCGTGATGGATAGGATGATGAATCAGATCTGATCAAAATAACAAAAAAAATCTAATTTAGTCTAATCTAATCTAGCTCAATCGGGTCGCCATTATGCAACAAACCATCATAAAGCACCACCTCTATTAAAGTCTAATTTGTTTAAACTATATGTAAAACCAAAGGATGATGAGATTATCTGCTCCAGACATTAACAAATCTATCACAATTACAACGTAAACTGCAATGAACAGAGAAATCGTATATCTTTGCCCTAAACACTAATATGATTAAGCTAACTATTTGCTTAATAATTTAATGACAATCAACCCCAATCAATATCTAAAACAGATTCCAATCTATTTTATTAATCTATCGCTATTGTAATAATTTAAATCTATTTTAATATTTAATGATACTGCATTTTATCTTGACAGATGAGCTTTTAAATAACTATAATTGCATTTCTATAAAACATTTTTTTAAATATAGGCACTATTTTAAATATTGAAACAAATTAATATTTCACTCAAACGTATATCTAGTTTAATAAACGTTAAATAGAAAGTATAAACATTCATTGCTATCTTTCAATAAAGTGATAAACGATTATTTCTATTTTAATATTTAATTAACCATATTCTATTGGGATCGACTAGTTTTATATCCTTTTGAAAACGCTTTGAGAACTTATGCACTCCCTTTAATGTCCAAACAAACCAATCTACGTCTAGTTTAATAAGAAGCTATAAAGTAATGTATAAATAATTTATTCATATCTTCCAATAAAGCGATAATTAATTATTGCTTCGTTTATTTATTTGAATCTTTAAACAATTGAATGTAAAATTGGTTGGTAATAATTAAAATATATGTGTATAATTAAAATTTATTCCAATTCAAAGATAACATTCAATTAAGCTATTCAACGCAATTTGTACTCTTCACATTAGAAAAATTTAAAAAATATCTAAGAGCGTTATTCTGAACCAATGATAAAGTATGATCTATTTAGATTTTTATGATGGAATTAGACAAATTAATAACTGACTAATGATATTTACCTGTAGTATTGACTAAAACAAAAGATATAATATTTGAATACAGAAATAAATATAAAATTTATATGGGAATAAAATAAATAATGCCAATATGCAAAACATGCAATATCCCATATTTTTGTTAACTTACCAAGCTGAGTTTGAATCTTGCACCAAATCTACATAGAAAAATTACCTTACGCAATCCAAATAAAATAAAATAATTCAGCGTAGTCTTGTCATTTAAATCAACTTAATTTATTGGATTATATAAAAAAAAATCAGTAAGATTAACAACAAAATACATAGGAAATTAATCTGTATTTCTGACTGACTGAATTAAAATAAAATAAAAATGATAAAATTCCTATTGGTAACTCTTAAAATACGTTGCAAACACGTACATACATAAAAAAAATGAATGAAGGGGAGGAGAGATTTTGAATATCTAAATGAAAAATTTTCTAGATAACAGATACCAAACATATGCAATTAAATAAAATGAATTTCTATTTGATCATTAGCATAATAATTAAACAAACGTAAAATAAAGCTCTGTATTTAAACTCCTTTTCTGTCCGATATTTCAAATTAAAATTTAAAACACACAAAATTCAAACTGAATAAAAACAAGCATCTGTTGCATTAACATAAATAGTTTAAATAATCTGTAAATGAATGAATGAATCTCTCCAAGCCCTTTATTTCATAAACCTTATTAAATCTAAATGTACTCTCTCTATAATATAAAATAAAAAAAAAATATTCTGACTAAAATTATATAAAATATTCTCACATATACATAAAAATAAATCATACCCCATATTAAAGTCTGTCCACTTTTATTATCCGTTGAGCAATTTGTTTATCCTGTCCTACGACGTAAAGATCAAATGGTTTTAAGGAAAAGATAAGTTGAACTTTAAATGTTTCATCTTATTGGCAATAATATCCAGATTGAATAATCCTGTGAATTTTAATAACAGTCCTTTTCCTTCCTTTTTCATTTTAAAGAGGAGAGTGCAATTAAAACAGCCATTTTATGATATAAATTAATCCAGTTAATCCTGAGTGTTTTCTTGGCTTGTAACATTATATTTATCCTATGCAACGACAGTTATTCCAATTTTTAAACCAGAAATCTCTTTGTTTTAGGAATAAAATAGCCGATTTCATACAAAACATTTTTTTTTATACATAGGTTTCCCTTCTCACATTTTGTTGCTGTCTTCTTTGGAACCCTTCACAACTGCCATTCAAATGATTGAATGGGCAGATAATTTAAGTTTATTCTTCCATATTTTTATAGTTTAACATAAAAAAATTATTGAAGACATTTTTATTTAAAAATGTATAGAAGCACGTACGTTCTCGGCAATGACAAAAAGATGATAGGTTACTCTTACAGTCCTTTCTGGCTATTTATATGATCTCTTTATGATGTTATGGATGCCATAATAACTATTGGAATTCACTCAAATAAAGTTCGATGCAAACGATAATTAAGAAGAGTTTTTTTCCTAGTTTGGAGAAAAATGGATACATGGAAATGAAATCTAAATTCAAAATGATTTTTCCTATTATTTGTAAACAAAAATACAGAATTGATATTACAACCTTTATTCACTTTATAAGCACAAATAATTTACACATATATTTTTTAATAATAAATTTTTTTAAATTAATTTATAAACAAATATACATGACATAAAAACATTGAATTATATCTAATAATGTTACTATGGTGACTGCATTAACAAATAATAAAATATGTAAAATAATATTGATCTTTTTTAAGTGAACTTTTATATCATACTAAATTCGTTTCAAAATTTATTTATTTATCTACATGTTTTTCCTGAGTTTGATTATAGCAAATTTAGTATTTTAAAGCTAAAATCAACAGTAAACAATACTATTTAAAAGCTTTAGGTTGCCATGGTGATCAATTTAAACTTATATTTCCAAGATCTCCCATTATCCATTTATCAAGCAAAAGAAAAATCAAACAAGATGAACAAACAAACTTCTTTATTTTTATTTTTAAATACTTTGATCATTAATCTGAATATTCACAATATATATATATATATATATATATATATATATATATATATTGTAAAAGATGGCTTACAACTAGCATTCACATACCCCAATTTCTTTCACAATGTTGGAATTCAGACCAAGTGGTAGGCAAATAAAATATCTTATATACTAGCTTATACAAATGTAATATATATCTATATAAACATACAGATAAAAATGTGTTTGAGAAATTATTTCTTATTTTTTTTATCTATTGTGAGAAAGCAAATAAATTTGTTATACACATGAAGTATATATGCATATAAACTAATATGTTTGTCTATTGGTAGAAATTAATTGTTTTTCTTTTATTCATTTAATATTAACTAAAAATACTAACTGATTGACTTATAGAACATACATGACAAAGGTCAAAATTTATAGATATGATCGAATTTGGAATAATGAAGGTTAAATAAAAATAATATTTTATAATTTTTTTTTTATTAAGTTGTAACAATAGGTTTTTAGCTAGTACAAGACAAGAGAGTGTGTCTTTTTACTTAAAATATCTACAATTGAACCGACAGCAGATAAGTAAAGTTTTTTTTTCTTTTTTTTAAAAAAAAAAACTATTTGGCATCGAGAAACAGTAAAATTTTAATATTTGTAGTTTCTAGATATTATAATATCTTTATTTTGGATAGAAGAAAACTGGAAAGTTAAACTTTAATTTCTGCAAGATTGGATTCATTATTGTGGAAATGATGAAATAAAAGTGAAACTACTATAAATTAACTGTTGTCTTTAAAAGTTATTTTTATATATATTTAAGCCACATTATAAATAACAGTTTATAAAAGGAATCATTACAATGTATTTGGGGTAAAAAGTCAATGGTGTAGGATTTTCTAAAGCTAGCTTCAATGTCATTATAGAAATATGAAATTATAAAATTTTCCATCAACATGTCTGTTTTATAGAATGCTGGTGTACAGCAATATTTTATGGATTTCAAGAGAGATAATTTATATGTGCTTGTTTTAACCAAGCAGCATGAAAAATATGAATATTAACAGAGTTGGCAAACAGGAACACTATATTTGGAGATTGACATTCAAATTTATAAACTCTTAACTGTGGAGATAGAATACTTGCTTTTCTCAGGATAAATATATTTTGTTTTGATTCACATGATGACTATTTTTTTTGCTTTATTATTGCTATTTGAAAGTTTATGTATTGTATTTTTTTATATTGTGTATTCAAGATTCATTTTTCAAATTTGATCATCTGTAATTTAAAAGTTGAAGCAATGGATGGATAAATGTCATGTTGATGTAAATTAAAAAAAGAATCATAATCAATTAATATATATTATTTTTAATAAAAGTAAATTTAAAGTTTCCTCTGGAATTCAACATCAATCCATCAAGGCAACCCCACCTCAAGTAAGGTTTTTATATATTTAACATTGAGTGCAATCGTTAGGACAACAAGATTAAATAATCTACTAATAAATTTTAATACTATTTACTTGTAATTTTGTTTTATTTCTGAATATATATATATAGATAAATTATAACTTTTTGGGCTATACCGTGTATTGTCTTCCATTAAAAAACGATATTTCGATGGAATAACAACTGCCATTATCAAGGTTAACTTTTGAAAGAAAAACCGTTAGATCTTACAAATAACATTATTTGTTAAGATCTAATGGTTGCATTATTTGTTAAGATCTAACAGTTTTTCTTTCAAAAGTTAACCTTGATAATGGCGGTTGCTATTCTGTCGAAATATCGGTTTTTAATGGAAAACAATACACGGTATATCCCAAAAAGTTATAATTTATCTACATCATATAACCATGAAAACATTAAGTATAACACACACACACACATATATATATATGGTTATAAATATATTTACCCTAGCCTAAAAATATCATTCTAGTTATTACATTAATGGTGTTGTTTTAGAAGTAGTGAACTCTCATTTTGATTTTCTTTTTCTTTGTTTTCAGTATATATTTAATGAAATCATATGATATAATTTTGTATATAATATACTTCAGATTATTTTGTTTATGTTGTATGAAGCCATCAAAATAATAAAAAAACCATTATTGATAAATGAATATTTATTTATTTTATTATTTTTTGTTTGTAAATATTTATTATATATGTTGTTAATAAATTAAGTTGTTTAAACCAATCTGATCTCTGTTTGATCATCACCATCATCACTGTGCATTGATACCACTAGATGTTTGATCATTACCATTATTATAAATTACCACATTAAAGATTTGGTGTTCATCATCATCATTATTATGTATCAATTTTTTCCTATATCTATGTGTATATATAGGCATATTTGTTTAATATTTAAATAAGTCCATCCCTGAAGAGAGCTGACTGCAAGAACTCCCTGAGTTTGAATTCTGTGATGTAATGGGGCCTAAAAGGTAGATGTAATGAATATGCACTGGTGTAAATACATTGAAATATTGTTAGTAAATTATAAGTTAGTATATTGAAACTAGATGTGATTTGGAACTGAGCATTTTATTGTGACATCTTTAGCATCCTATTTGAAGGCCTAGGTCTGACAGTAGTGAGATATGCACCCTTTTTTATATGCCATTCCTGATTCAGTAACCTCTGACATACCCAAATGTGCCATTGAATCAGGAATTTTGGATATGACTTGTTGTAGGTTGGTTGACACATTTTCCTCAAATCATCCAACTACTTAGCCATATTCATGTTGTCATATGGTGTACATCATGGTTCTAGTATGTCTGGAACCATCAGCTATTAGGTAGTGAGTTCCTTTATATCTGGCACCCAAACATTTAGGCATGAACATAGTTTACACCCAAGGGAGGCTCAACCATTGGACTGGCATTTAAAAAAAATATTTTTTTTTTGTTTTACCCTATTGGACATACTCTTTTATATGTGACCAAATAAGAATGATAGTAAACAAATATATCAATTATTTTTTTTTTGTAATCTAAAATTCACATTAAAAGTAAATAACATTAAAAGTGGTGAATGCAACATGTGGTGGAGAGAACAAATAGAGATCAGCTTGTAAATCAATAATCAATAAGTGAAATGTAAGATAGATGAATTAGAAAAGCTTAAACACCAGTTAAAAAATTGACAGTAAATAAACAAATAATGACATGAAGTGGTTAGGAGTCATCATCATCATCATCAACCATTATCAATCCACTGCAGGATGAAGGTCTCTCCAAGTTTAATCCATCTTCTCTGATCTTTAGCTTCTCTTTTCCACAACACCCCTGCACATTTTCTTATTTCGTCCATGCATCTCACATGTGGTCTCTTTCTGGATCTTTTACAATCTCTTGGAATCCAGTTTAAAATTTCAATTGTCCATCTATTATCATTTCTTCTAGCAATATGTCCAGCCCAACTCCATTTCAATCTTTTAATTTTTTCAATAAGGTTAGTAGCACCTGTTCATACAGTATTGTATTTTGGTAGTTGTAAGTGTAAAGTTTTTTTTTTGAATAATTATTTAAATACATGTTACTTAGAAGTTGATTAGTATTTAGAAGTAAAAGTATAGAGACTATGGAAGAGATGTTAAATACTAGTGTTGTTGAAGGGGAAACTGAAATTAATAATAGTAATGGGGAGGGGCCTTTATCAATCCAAACTCCTGGGGGGGAGGGTCTATGATGGAAAACAAGGAATCACAGAGATTGGAAAAAAGCCAAAGAACTTTTTAAACACAAGAATTCTTCACTGACAAGATTACTCAAGCAACTGAGTGTAACGTTTTACATGATACTGGAAATATGACCATCATGTAAATGATTCAAGAATTGATGGCAAAAATGGATAAAAGTATGAATTGGTGGCAAAAATGGTAACTAAAACTGATATCAATAACATGAATGAAAAATGGATAGTTTGGAATCAAACATAAGTAGCATGAGCAATGATCTGAACAGTATGATGGACAATATGGAGGTGAAAATCAATGCTAATATTGAATCCAGTATAAATAGCATGGAGATAAAAATAAATATTAGCATGTGTAGTAAAATGGATGACATGAGGGAATATATGACTGTAAAGTTAGAGTATGATAACCAAAAATGATGTGAGCAAGTTGGAAACAAAACTGAAAAGAGATATATGTCTTTTGAGAGAAAGAATTGAAAAGTGAGGTGAATAGGGTAGAAGCGAGAATGAAGGCAAAAATAGAGGAAATTGAAAATAAATTGATCGAGAACATGGGACAATTATCTCTAGGATTGGAAAATGTACAGAAAGGTAGTGCTGAACTAAAGCAAGGGATAGATAAAATGAGAGAAGAAATGGATCAAATAATTATACAGTGTCATGGGCAGTATACAGTATTTACAGATGGTATTGTTGTTCAGTTAGATAGAAAACTCAAAGAGGTTTATCAGACCCATGAAACTTTCAGGGATGAGATAACAGTTAGATACAAAACTCAAAGAGGTTTATCAGACCCATGAAACTTTCAGGGATGAGATAAAAAAGAACCAAGAAAAGTATGAAAATAAAGTCAAAGAGGAAATTCAAGCCATTCATACCAAATTGGATCATCTTTCGAGTGCACAGGATAAAGAAGGTGAAATACCCAATGGGGTTGAAGACATATTAAATCGCTATTTGGACCAATTTGCAAACAAATTAATGTCTTTGAAAACTGTTACAGTTATACACCAAAATAGATTGGAGGAACTCCCAGAGAGTGCAGCTGAAACATGGGGTCAAGCTGTTAAAATGAATGAGTCTAGGAATCGAAGACATTCAAAAGGGGAATCTCAATGGGACCCAAAATTATTAAAGCATATAGCATGAAAAACTGAAGCTAGCACAAGGACTCAGAAACATGGGAAAGAGAGGGAAGTTGATATGAGTCATTTGGAAGTAGCTATTAAGGATCCATAAAGAGTGCACAACCATTATATGAAATCCACTCTCCCACCTTATGTATTGACTGGGGAGGATGATGACCTTCACAATGTTCACTTAAAAAACACTCTTCCAAATATATACCAAACTACTTCTGATCATTATATGATGAATATGAAAAAGAATGTTTCAAAAATTATGAAGGTTCACACGCACACAACACAGATCAATTCATTAACTTAAAGGTGTTTAAAAGAGCCCCGAATGAAGCACCAATAGAACATATATGAAGTTTAAATTTAAATAGGAATTTGTCTGAGGATTAGAAAATAATAATCACTTATAGACACATGCAAGGAGACCCAACATAGATAAATGCAATTAATCAATTCATTAAGATAAAGGTGGTTGCAGGAGCCCCAAATGAAGCACCAATAGAACATTTACAAAGCTTAATAGACATTTACAAAGCTTAAACTTGTATTTTTCTGCAAATAGGAATTTGTCTGAGGGTGAGAAAATAATAATTGCCTGTATCCACCTGCAAGGAGATACCTTGATGTGGTGGAAATCTCTATTTCAGACACCATATATCTTTGATGATTATCAAATGTTAAATGACTAGGAACTTCTGGAATAGGGATAGACAAGAGACTATATTACCATCTGAAAAAAATTAGTTAATGTTTCAAGAAGTATAGGTCAGTACCTGGAGAAACATTAACTAATTTTTTAAGATGGTAAGTCACAAAATTACGTACATTAAATACTTAACATTTTAATGAAAGTGAGATTATAAGAATTGTGAATCTTCCATTGAGGATATAACACTCACTATTATGCACAAATGTGGTAAACACAGAGCAGGTAGCAGAATTATTGACCAGTATAGATATGAATAACATCAGCCTGTCTACTAGCGTTCTTGAAAAAAGGAAAGAAGATTCAGCTATAAATGCAATATTTTACCAAAAATAGAAAACAACAATGCCCCTAATCATTGGAAGGGTAAATCCATGCAAAATAATTCCTGAAGTATATGGCCACCAAAAAGAGATTGGTGTAATTATGACAAGGCACATATGAGCCCTCCTAATAGTCCAGGGAAGTCTTTAAAACCCGGGTATAGAGCCATACACTCAAAAGCAAAAAGAAACCAAACTAGTAAGGTACTTGAGGTTATGTTGCTCACCTCAAGACACCAAAGATACCTTGAGCAATATGAAACTGACCCCATATAGAGAGATCACTAACATGAAGTGTTTGTAGTATGATAAATTACCTAACTTTGCTTTGCAAAGATGCCCATGATAGAGATTTTGTTTGGGGGTCTGCTGGTTAAGGTACTATTAGATTCTGGTAGCCAGATTTTAGTGGTGTCAGACAAATTTTTTAAAAATTCTGACCATAAACCCCAATATCAAAACTCTACCACTGAAATCTATCCAAGTTACCATGGCCAACAGCAAGAAGGCCAAGCTATCTCAGAAACAAATCTGGGTTAAGATTGATGTAGGCCAAACAACTGTCTATCATGTGGTTTTGATACTCAATGGTTTAATTCATAACAACATTCTTGGGGCAGACTTCCTACATTTGAACACCTGTGTTATTGATTTCTCCAGTAAAGCAATTAGAGTAAATGATGAAGTCTTGGAGATGACATTGCTTCCAAGATATGATCTTATTGAGGTTGATTATACTACACCTAGTATCCCAGAAGTGCTCTTAAATGATAAACTTGCAGAGTCCAACTTGCTTGGAAGCGATGATTTACTTAAATTGTGATCTATTATAATGGAATTTAGCCCAATTTTCTCAGAGATAGCAGGAGTGATAGAGGGATTCCAGCAAATCATAAAATTACTGCATGACCAACCATTTCAATCCAGATCATAACCTATTGCATTCCAGTATCAAAAAAAAATATCCAAGCAGATTAATAAAATGCTGGATTGGGGTATTATTTCCAAATGCTCTTCACTGTTCTATAATCCAGTTGTGATGGTAAAGAAGAGATATGGGTTGATGAGATTTTGTTTAGGTGTGAGGCAATTGAACAAAATTACTGTCCCTGACAAGAACATGCCACGACCCATTCATGAATTGTTTGTGAGATTTGGAAATAAGAAGGTATTTTTCACCTTTGATTTGACCTCCAGTTATTGGCAGATTGAACTTCATCCTGAAGATTGCCAATACACTGTCATCCAATATGAGGGTATTATGTACCAGTTTAATAGGATGCAATTTGGATTGATCAATAGTGGTACTGGTCTGATTAAATGCCTGGATAAGACCCTATCTTCTGAGATTAAACAGATCCTAACAATTTTATGTGGATGATGTAATTATTGCATCAACCACAATCAAAGAACACCTTAAATATCTTTCTATGTTTTTAAAGAGTTCTACAAGAAGGGAATCAAAATAAACTTCAAGAAGAGTACCTTAGTTTCTAACCATGTGCTCTTCCTAGGTCATATCATTGGTTGCAATGGGATAAGGCCCCATCCAGAGAAAATCATGGCCATTCAAAACTTCTCCAAATCAAATAATAAGAAGCAAATTAGATAATTTTTAGGCTTATGTAATTTTTACAACTGTTTCTACCAGAAGTTTGCTGACCACATGGAACCATTGTTAAAAACAATTAGAAAAGATGGAAGATGAAAGTGGACCAAAGAACAGGACTGAGCATTTGAAAATATTAAAACAGGGTTTTTAGAGCAAACCATGTTAGCCTTCCCTAATTTTAATAAACCATTCATTGTCCAAACAGATAGTCATGGTTTCAGATTGGGGTAATGTTATCTCAAATCTAAGAGGATGTCCAACCTGGAGTCTTCTATTTTATCAGCTGGTTCTTGAAGGCTCCAGAGATTAATTATACAGATACTGAGAAGGAAGCACTAGAAATAGTGTGGGTCTTCCACAAATTTTGACAAATGCTACTCGGATCAGAGGTAATAGTGATTACTGATCACAAAAGCCTTAAATTCCTGAATTACAGCTACCTTACTAATAGTTATCTAGTCAGATGGAGTTTGCTGCTACAGGAATTCAATTACACCATACAATATTGCAAAGGATCCAAGATTGTCATAGCTGACATGCTAAGTGAAAACCCATTTAGGTCAGAACAAAATCATTTATCTGTAGACAATGCCTACATTACAAATGCAGTATAAGGGCAGATAGTAATGTAGAGAATGAGTTCGAAAATGTACCTAAGATACAAATCAATGACCCACAATTAAATCCAATCATAAAAGCTGTGTTAGGGGAGGAAGTTTTGAATGTGCTCAAGGATATTGATTGATTTAAACTTGAAGAACAGGATTTGCTATACAGAATTGATTGTGACCCAGAGGAGTGGAGTGTAGTAATACTAACACCTTTAAGTGACCAACTCATAAAGTACATCCACTGACTGTATGGGCATTACAGTGCTCACAAGACAGGTCACACTCTTAAAAATCGATTTTTCTGGCTGAAAATGTACAAGGAAATCTTGAAGTCACTCAAAGACTGTCTAACTTGTTCGAAAACCAAGCCAGTAATCCACAACTATATCAATTCGATATATTTGATTATACCAGAAAGATCAGGCAAGATCTTAGTGATTGACTATTATGGGCATTGCCTCCATTTAACAGGCAAACATATTTATTAGTCACCCATTATCTCTTTTCCAAATATGTCATTGCTTACCCAATACCCCAAGCCAATACTAAACATACGATCAAAGTATTGGACACCACCATTTCCCAACAATAGAAAAGCCTGGGATCATTTTAACTGATCATGGTACTCTTCTTCTATCCAAGGAATGGAAGAAATGGTTGGAAAAATCAAGGATCAAGCAAGTGTTGATCTCATTAAGTATCCTCAGTCAAACCCATGTGAATGTGTTATGCAGGAACTTGAATGTTTGTTTAGGACCTACTTAGAGGGAGAACACAAGTCATGGGTTAAGCAGACAAAACAGGTAGTCGATTACATCAATTGGAGTGTCAATAAATCAACCAGATTCGCACCAGTCTGACTATATTTTCACCAAATTATACCGGTGTTATTTAAAAAGCACAAACCAGTAGCCACAAGAATAATAATAGACAGCGAAAAGGATATATTGCAAATTCGAGAGTGACTTACTATGAAAGCCACTCATAGAAATCAGAATGTAACAAGGTTAAACATGAATTCAAAATTGGAGACAGGGTGCTAATAAAAACTTCACATCCCAGTAAACCATAGAAAGGTAAGTATCATAAGTTTAGTAATACATATGAGGCACCATATACCATTGTTAAGCAAGCAGGCCCAATGCATTTTGGGTAAACCAAAGATAGATCTGTGGCATGTATACTGCCCATATCTTAATGCCTTATTTTGGATGTTAGAAACAATGAAGGATAATATGAGGAAATTGTTAACATAGCTGTAATTTAAATAAAGAAAAAATGGTTAAACTTTGTAAAAATAGCAAGTGCAATGTATAATAAAAATATATAGGTATATGTGTATAAGCACACATATATAGTACAGGATTAGGGATATTAAGTTTGGTGAGGGTATTTCCCAAGTAATGCTTAGATGCAATTATGGGAATATCTAGAGGCTAACTTAAACAAACAAGTTTTGATATTTGGCTAGTCCTTCAATGTCCAATAAGCCTCAAAGGAGCATGGAGAAGGTTAGCAAATAAATAATTTCATGTGCCTTGCAGTAACAGAGACACATTCTTGGTTATGCCTCCATTATAAAACCATCAAAGCTCTAATCCAGAACACTTTTTGAACTTCCCTAAACCAGCTGTTAAATAATAAAAAAATGTTAGAAAGTAAGAAATTAATATAGCAATGCTTTACCAAACCCAAAATAATTATACATCCTTATCATACTTGTAAATGCTGAAATTTGAAATCTAGTTGAAAATTTTAACTGTTTAGGAGAGAGGGGTTGTAAGAGGTGGCTTACAACTAGCCTTCACACCTGACCCAATTTCTTTCACAATGTTGGAATGAATACCAAGTGGAAGGCAAATAAAATATCTTATATACTAGCTTATACAAATGTAATATATATCTATATAAATATACAAATAAACTAATGTGTTTGAGAAATTAATTCTTCTTTTTTAATCTATTGTGAGAAAGCAAATATATTCATTAATTACATGAAGTATATATGCATATAAAGTAATATGTTCATCTATTGGTAGAAATTAATTGCTTTTCTTTTATTCATTTAATATTATTAACTAAAAATATTGATTGACTAAAAGAGCAGACATGAAAAAGGTCAAAATTTATAAATATGAGGGCAAAAGAGCAGACATGACAAAGGTCAAAATTTATAAATATTAGAGCAAAATTGTTGATAAATGATCAAATTTGGAATAATAAAGATTAAATAAAAATAATATTTCATAAATACTTTTTTTTATTAAGTTGTAACAATAGGTTTTTAGGTAGTACATGACAAGAGACAGTTTCTCGTTACTTAAAAAATCTAGAATTGAACTGACAGCAGATAAGTGAAGTTTTTTTTCTTTAAAAAAAAGAAAAACTATTTGGCATCTAGAAACAATAAAATTTTAATATTTGTAGTTTTTAGATAATATAAAATCTTTATTTTGGGAAGAAAAAAACTGAAAAGTTAAACTTTAATTTCTGCAAGATTGAATTCATTATTATGAAATGATGGGAAAAATGTAAAACTACTAAAATTAAAAGTTGTTTTTAAAAGCAATTTTTATATATATTTAAGCCACATTATAAATAACAGTTTATGAAATGAATCATTATCATGTATTTGGGGTAAAAAAGTCAATGCAGGGATTTTCCAAACCTAGCTTCAATGTCATTATAGAATTATGAAATTATAAACTTTTCATTCAAGATGTCTGTTTTATAGAACTCTGGTGTACAACCAAGCAGTATGAAAAATATGAATATTAACAGAGTTGACAAAAAGGAATGCTATATATGGAGGTTGACATTTAAATTTATAAACTCTTAACTATGGAGATAGAATACTTGCTTTTCTCAGGATAAATATATTTTGTTTTGATTCACATGATTACTATTTTTTTTTTTGCTTTATTATTGCTATTTGAAACTTATGTATTGTATTTTTTTATATTGTGTATTCAAGATTCATTTTTTAAATTTGATCATCTGCAATTTAAAATTGGAAGCAATGGTTAGATGAATGTCATGTTGATGGAAATTAAAAAAAGAATCATAATCAATTAATATTTATTATTTTCAATAAAAGTAAATTTACAGATTCCTCTGGAATTCAACATCGATCCATTGAGGTGAACTCACCTCAAGTAAGGTTTTTATATATTTAACATTGAGAGAAAACTTTAGGACAAGACTAGATAATATGCTAATAAGTTTTAATAATATTTACTTGTAATTTTTTTTTTTTTTGAATGCACAATTAACACACTGAGTAAAACGTCTTTTTTGTATCTGTCATTAATTAATTTTTACTAGGACTTACACACACTATAGATGGGAGTGGGGATATATATATATATATATATATATATATATATATATATATATATATATATATATATATATATATATATATAATAGTTATAAATGTATTTACCCTAGCCTAAATATATCATTCTAGTAATTACATTAATGGAGTAGTTTTAGAAGTAGTCAACTCTCATTTTGATTTTTTTTTTGTTTTCTGTATATATTTAATGAAATCATATGATATAATATTGTATATAATATACTTCAGATTATTTTGTTTCTGTTGTATGAAGCCATCAAGATGATAGAAAAACCATTCTTGATAACCGAAAATGTATTTATAGTATTATTTTTTGTTTGTAAATATTTATTACATATGTTGTTAATAAATTAAGTGTTTAAACCAATGTGATATCTGTTTGATCATCACCATCATCACTGTGCATTGATACCACTAGATGTTTGATCATTATCATTATGAATTACCACATTAAAGGTTTAGTGATCATTGTCATCATTATGTATTGCTCTTGTAAATAATTGATCATCATCAGTATTTTTCTATATCTATGCTTATATATAGGCATATCTGGTAAATGATTGAGTAAGTCCATCTCTGAAGAGAGCTGACTGCAAGAATTCCCTGAGTTTGAATTCTGTGGTGTAATGGGGCCTAAAAAGGGAGATGTAATGAATATGCACTGGTCTGAATACATTGAAATATTGTTAGTAAATTATAAGTTACTATATTGAAATTAGATGTGATTTGGAACTGGGCATTTCATTGTGAAATCTTTAGCATCATATTCGAAGGCTTGGGTCTGACAGTAGTGAGATGCACTCTGTTTGTTATATGCCCTTCCTGATTCAGTAACATCTGCCATACCCAAATGTGCCATTGAATCAGGAATTTTGAATAAGACTTGTTGTAGATTGGTTGACACATTTCATTCAAATCATCCAACTATTTAGCCATATTCATGTCATTGTATGGTGTACACCGTGGTTCCAGTATATCTGGCACCATCAAATTTGGGGTAGTGGGTTCCATTATATATATATATATATATATATATATATATATATATATATATATATATATATATATATATATATATATATATATAACATAATAAATAAACTATCAATATAAAATCAAAACTACCCCAAATCTAAAATTAAACCAGACCAGAATAAAAATAATATTAAAACACAACCTAAGGTTTCACTGCTACAAGCAGACTTCTCAAGTGTAAAGAAATAAAAAAAAACACACATTATATATACTATTAAAAACTACCCACAAATCCATTCACTTCCCATCCACCCTTAATATTAAAAGAACTCTTAAATAAGTTAATTGCTTCAGAATCATAAATTTTCAATAATAAAGACTCTTTAATTCTTCTTTTGATTTCATTTCTCTCAAAGAAGACAACCTTAGCTTCATCAAAATCAATAGTGTGGCCTGTATCTTTTTCATGGACATACAAAGCAGAACTAAGATATCTATTTTTAACTCTACTTTTATGAACCTTTACTCTTTCATTTAAACTCAAACTACTCTGACCTATGTAAACCTTCTTACAAAATAAACAAGGAATAAAATATACCACACCAGGAATAGTCTTTCTATCAAAAACTTCCTTTGTATTATTCAATAAATTATTCAATGTAACACCCCTTTTCCAAGCAATTTTCTTATTTTCAAACAATTTACTATTTCTACACACAATTTTATAAGAAGACAATTTAAATGGCAAAGAAATAAAATCATATTTTTCTTTAACCTTTACATCCTTACAAATATTACTATTAAATAAAATACTTTTAACAAATTTATCAGAGTATCCAACACTTAAATAATCTTTATAAAATTGATATTTCTGAAACAAAGCTACCCCACTAGAATTATTTAATTTAATATTCCTATGACAATAATTCCTTAAAGCAGCTACTTTATGAGATACCGACTGATAGCTATCAGGTTTAATTATAGATCTTAATTCTTTACTTTTAACTAAATGACTGCACAATAAACAATTAGTTTCTATATTTCTAATCACCAAAAGATCTAAAAATTTTAACTTACCAAAATCTAACCCCCCTCCTTCTAACACAAATTTTATAGAAGGATCAAAACAATTAAACTCATTTACAAACTCCTTCAATTTACCATTCTCAACAACAAATAAACAATCATCAACATATCTGACAAATAATTTTACATATAAACAATTCTTTTTAATAATAATTTCCTCTTCCATAAAACTAATATAAACTGAACATACTAAAGGAGAAATAATATAACCTATTATCCACCCTTCCTTAATCTTATAAAAATTACCTTTATAAGTAAAATACATAGAATCTTCCAATAACAAAAGCAAATCTTTAATTACCTTAATTTTATTTTTTGATAAAGAACTTTTCTTAATCAATACAGACAAAAGAACATCAATACTGCTTAACCTATTAACAGACTGATACATATTTTCAATATCTAAACTTCCAAATACCCAACTACTTTCCATTTTAAAATTATTAATCTTATCAAAAGCCTCAAAAGAAGAAGAAATTGTATGACCAAAATCAACAAATTGTTTTAAAAAATTATTCAAAATCTAGAAATACCTTCTACAACACTACCTGTAAAATCAAAAATAAATCTTAAAGGAAAACATCTTTATGAGTTTTAATATTCACAAACATTTAGCTGATGTAAAATCATTAGGATAGATTTTAAATAATCTACTCTATTAAAAATTTTTAAATTAACCATTTTCTTCATAATATCTATCAATTTTCTTTTAATCAAATTACCTGATTTTATCTAACAACATATATTTACCATTATTTAATTCTCTATCCATTTTCTCTTTGAAACATCTCCTTTCATAAAACAAACCTACCAGCTTTGTCTTCACGAGAAAGATTAATCATTAGCAATAACCTATTTTTAAGATTTTAATTAGCAGATTAATAACAAATTTTTCTTTCCTTTTTAAACTTTTATTCAAAATCGATTGAATACCAACTTTCTTTGTGGAGAGCAGAAAGTGGTATTCAATCGATTTTGAATAAAAGTTTAAAAGGAAAGAAAAATTTTTATAATCTGCTGAGATTAAACATCTTAAAAATAGGTAATTGTAATGATGTAATCATTTCTCGTAAGAAAACTGATAGTTTGTTATTATGAAAGGAGAGATTTCAAAGAGAAAATGGATAGAGAATTAAATAATGTAAATATATTTGTTAGATAAAATCCAGGTAATTTGATTAAAAGAAAATTGATAGATATTAGAAGAAAATGTTAATTTAAAAATTTTTAATAAAGTAGATTATTTAAAATGCTATCCTAATGATTTTACATCAGCTAAGATGTTTGTAATATTAAAACTCATAAAGAGGTTTTCCTTTAAGATTTATTTTGATTTAAGGAGGTTTGAAGGATTTCTAGATCTTGAATAATTTTAAAACAATTTGTTGATTTTGACACATTTCTTCTTCTTTGATAAGATTAATAATTTTAAAATGGAAATAGTTGGGTATTTGGAAGTTTGATATTGAAAATATGTATCAGTCTGTTAATAGGTTAACATATTGATGTTCTTTTGTCTGTATTGATTAAGAAAAGTTCTTTATCAAAAAATAAAATTAAGGTAATTAAAGATTTGCTTTTGTTATTGGAAGATTCTATGTATTTTACTTATAAAGGAATTTTATAAGATTAAGGAAGGGTGGATAATAGGTTATATTATTTCTCCTTTAGTATGTTCAGTTTATATTAGTTTTATGGAAGAGGAAATTATTATTAAAAGAATTGTTTATATGTAAAATTATTTGTCAGATATGTTGATGATTGTTTATTTGTTGTTGAGAATGGTAAATTGAAGGAATTTGTAAATGAGTTTAATTGTTTTGATCCTTCTATAAAATTTGTGTTAGAAGGAGGGGGTAGATTTGGTAAGTTAAAATTTTTAGACTTTTGGTGATTAGAAATATAGAAACAATTGTTTATTGTGAGTCATTTAGTTAAAAGTAAAAATAAGATCTATAATTAAACCGATAGTATCGTCTATCCATAAAGTAGCTGCTTAAGAATATTGTCAAGGAATATTAAATTAAATAATTCTAGTGGGGACTTTGTTTCAGAAATATCAATTTTATAAAGATTATTTAAGTGTTGGATACTCTGATAAATTTGTTAAAAGTATTTTATTTAATAGTAATATTTGTAAGGATGTAAAGGTTAAAGAAAAATATGATTTTATTTCTTTGCCATTTAAATTGTCTTCTTATAAAATGTGTGAGAAATAGTAAATGTTTGAAAATAAGAAAATTGCTTGGAAAAGGGGGTTACATTGAATAATTTATTGAATAATACAAAGGAAGTTTTGATGAAAGATATTCCTGGTGTGGTATATTTTATTCCTTGTTTATTTTGTAAGAAGGTTTACATAGGTCAGAGTAGTTTGAGTTTAAATGAAAGAGTAAAGGTTCATAAAAGTAGAGTTAAAAATAGATATCTTAGTTCGCTTTGTATGTCCATGAAAAAGATACAGGCCACACTATTGATTTTGATGAAGCTAAGGTTGTCTTCTTTGAGAGAAAGAAACAAAGAAGAATTAAAGAGTCTTTATTATTGAAAATTTATGATTCTGAGCAATTAACTTATTTAAGAGTTCTTTAATATTAAGGGGGATGGGAAGGAAGGTTGGGAGTTAAAGAAAAAGTGTGTTTTTTTTTTTTATTTCTTCCAGCGCTGGCAGGAAAGGTTGTGTTTTAATATTATTTTATTCTGGTCGGTTTAATTTTAGATTTGGGGTAGTTTTGATATATATATATATATATATATATATATATATATATATATATATATATATATATATATATATATATATATATATATAATTACGAATAGAGTCCAATTGCCATATATATATATATATATTAATAAATCAAATAGAAAATCTTGTATCTTTGTTTATGTGTATTATAAATATTTATAGGTAAGACTTATTATTAGGTAGTAATGAAAAAAATAAATGAAGATGAATATTATAAGAGATAATTAATTGTTTTAGACTCTTGTATTAAATAATATCAAAATTCCATTATATACTTATTTTTTAAAAATAAAACAGGCTAGACTAGGGTGTTGAGTTATTAAATTTAAGATTAGCAAATAAGTAGCCTGAAAAGGATACAGTGTGGTCTGGAGTCAGGGTGTAAATAAGTGATAATGACATTTTTTTTTGCTTGGACACATATTCTGATTTATTTTGTTTTGTTGTTTAAAAAAAATTTCAAAAAATTGTCAAGAGAATAGTGATCTTTGACACAGGAGAAGAGATTAATGTTTTTTATTATTACTTGATGCCAGTAAAGTTAGTCAGTTTCAAGTATCTTTTGTTTTTGAGGTTATAGATGTTTGTTTAAAAAAGGCTGTTGAGTAATGAATGGAGGGGTTCTAACATATAGACTGTACACATCTGTAGATAAATTATGAAAATTAAGATATAAACACAGGCTGGGTTGGAAATAAATTGTTTTAGTATTGTTTTTTCCAAGTTCTGATGAGTAAGAGAAAAATACCTTATTATTATTTCTTTTTTTTTAAGTTTTAGTATGTAAATATGCAATTTTTAAGAAACAAACATTATAGTATTGCTTTATATTAAATATACTAAATGAGCTTATTATTATTAAGTTTGAGAGCTTGAAAGAGAAAAAAGTTTAATGTGCCATTGGGAAAAGGGATAGATTTTTGAGAAGCAAAATGTAGAAGTATTCTATTATATACTATAACTGGAGATGTACTGATATATGAATAATATTGCACTTAAGTTATTGAAAGAAAACCATATATATCTGAGTTATGAAAAGAGTTTCAGAAAAGAAAGGAACTTAGTGGAAGAAACTAAATCTCCATCAGGATCAATAAAGATTCAATCCCCAAAACAAATCTAAAAGTAAAATGGTGTTATAAGAATAAATAAATTGTTGCTTTAAAATGGATTCAGTATTTATATTTTTTCTTAGCAGCGAAGAAGGGATAATGCATTGGTAAATTGTGTTATTTTGTCCAAAGATCCAGACTACTGTGAGTTAAGTATTTTATCTACACCCATATATATATGAGTTAAGTATTTTATCTACACCCATATATATATATAAAGTTTGATATCTGTATTCGTTTCACAATATATGTAATATACAAATCAATATATATATCAAAATACAGTACAATTTATATAAATTATATTCTTTTAGAAGTACTTTCGACTATACACTTTGTAGTCTTTATCAACTATCTGAATTGAACTATGGGTATTGTTAAGGGTTGTCTCGTTTTGATTATTCAACGTTATATAGTTGATAAAGACTACAAAGTGTATAGTCGAAAGTACTTCTAAAAGAATATAATTTATATAAATTGTACTGTATTTTGATATATATATTGATTTGTATATTATATATATATATATATATATATATATATATATATATATATATATATATATATATATATATTAAAAACCGGATAATGGCTGCATTTCTAGCTAATCAAGTCACAAACACCTTGGGTCTCAAAGACTTCTTTTCCAACCTATGATTTATTAAAGAATTATCATCTTTAAAGAAAGGAAGAAGAAAAGAAAGAAAAAGATGTACATAGTCCACACATCACTCCTCAACTAATCTACTAAGCAGTATTAACAGTTTTCTTTTAATTTCATTAGGAGTGCCAGAAACAAGCCTTTAATTTATAGAAAAATAAAGTGAAGTGCCAGAAATCAGCCTGAAACTATAGACAAGAGTGCAGTCTTTTGTCTCAGCTTGGACATTCTCAAGAATTGAAAAAAATGGATTGGTAACTTTAAAAAATGTATTAATCATTGTCTTACTTATTTAAAGTAGTCGTTTGAATCTCATTCTATGGGTTAAACATGTTTTTTTTTAATACTTAAACATTTACATTTTTTTATTATCATTATGCATAACATCAGAAATACACTTTGAAGTTATTCTATTTAATTTTCATTATCTTTGAATATTATTTTTTTATTGTAATTTAATGTCTTTTATTTATTATTGTCATTTATTGGGTTAATCAATAGTATTTGAGCAATCTATCAATGTATATTTTATAATGTTTTTTTTATTTTCCATATTTAAATTTGATATAAATATTGCTTTGCTCAATATTTATATGATATAATTGCATTTATAACATATATAGTAAAGCTGGGAGAAAATATTGAATAAGTATTAAATGGAATGTTTTTTTTTGTTATTAAAATATTTCAATTTAAACCAGATTATCTTAAATGGATAGGAGCATATGTATTTAATTCTCTTATTTGGTATCACATATATTATTTTTTATTGATGTATTAATTCAATTAATATAATAATTAGAATCAATTGAATGACCAGAAATTTGTTTTATTAAAAATCAAGAAATCTTAATAAGCAAAATTGTATATTTTTGCTTTAGTGTTATTATTATGTGTACTATTGTTATTTTGAGTTTTATTATTTAATTAATTCACAACACATATACATGGTCATCTGATCATCATCAGGAGTTAGTTGGCTGTCATAATCATTGGTTTAATTTAATATCATAATTAATAGTAATCTAAGTAATCATGTTAGTTGGTTATATTTTATTCATCATTATCAATAATGGGTGTGTAGGATGTCTATATAAACATTAAGATTATGATTACCATAACATTATGAAGTGATTATAGAGATTTATAGAAATAGTCCCACACTCATGATTGAAAAGGGATATAACTATGTAAATTATATAGGTTATTTGATTATTGAGTATGACATATAGAAGGCTTGAGGTATTTCCTTCATGTCGCTGTACAATGACTAAGTCACATATACCTTAGACTTATTTGTTTGAATTATTGATAAATGGGTCAACAATTACCTAGATGTTGATTATGATCATGGATATTTTTTTATAGTATAAGAGATTTTTGAGTAAATTTAATGATATATATCTTAGCTCTAAATTAGTATATCAATTATATTAGTGCAGTCACAAGTTTTAAGTGTATGAAAATGTTAATATGAGTGTGATACAGTATATAGATATTTGGAGAATCCATTGGCTTAAACATAGCTGAAAGATATTCCACCTAAAGGGGTTTTGTATTCTTAGATGAAGTTAGTAGACTTGCATGGCTGATAACATGTAATGATGGTTGTAATAAAATCATGAAACCTTTCTCTGGTAATAATCAATATATATATATATATATATATATATATATATATATATATATATATATTTATTATATATATATATATATATATATATATATTGTACCTATATTGATATAGGCACATATAATTTTTATCTAAAATTATTATTAAAGTAATCTTTCATAAAAGAAAAACATAAAATTAAATGTTGAAGAATTTATTGCAGTTTGTTTTCGAAAAAGATAAGAATTAAATAGTTTTTTATTAGTATTCGTAAAAATATAAATATACAAATCTCTTTTCATTCAAGTTTAATTAAAAGAAAAAATAATGTTAAAACTAAATAGTAAATTGTATTAAAATATATGTGCGTATATATTTGAGATTTGTAAATAAATAAAATGTATGCGAAATAAAAGAAGATTATCATTAAAAACATGGCAATGGCTATTAATAAAATAAAACAACATCTCTGCATGGCTATTACTAATTAAGCAATCTTCCAAAACACGTTTATCAAAGGATTAATTGATAAGGAATTCGACAACAGATCTTTGCCGGAGATATGAGAAAGACAACAAGGCGCAGGTATAAATAGATTTTTTTTATCGGACAGTAGTTCAGTTCCACAAATTAATTGAGTGAGTGCAGTTCAGAAATTAATTGTGCAGTTAACAAACAAAATGCAGTGTTGAGAAGATCTTGGGAACACACGTTTATCTCCAGCCCAGATGTCCGAGAAAACAGCAGATCTGCCCGTGAAATAATGTTAACATCTTAGAAAATCTCCGTCAGTATCTATTTGTCTCCGATAGTAATAATCGTGAAAATCAGGAAACTCAGCAAGGAAACGTCCCAGCCGGCTGGAAGCATTCATACTGGAACCATTCATACTGGAAGAAAACAAAGTGTTAAATCTACGTTCAAAATCCTAGGTAAAACATTTGCTTATTTTTGTTTATACTGTAATAGCCATTGCATTTCATTAATTTGTGCGAATCCTCCAAGAGTCTAATTATATGAACTCGATATCATACATAAATGAACTATTGATATGTGTGTGATTAAATTTCAAATGCTATGTAATACTTTAATATTATTATGTGTGTGCATGAATTAATATGTGCGTGATCCTTATATCAATATTATTAGTTAAATTTGATAAATACCAGTGTTTTGTTATGAAAGTAAACAAGAATATTTAAACTAGTTTACAAATGTCAATTTAAAATATGCATGTGTTTTATGAGAATTATAAAATGTTTAAATTTAGAAAATAAATGTTAGTTAATAAATTATCTTTAAAATTAAACTTTATTTGTCGGTCAATTCTTTTTATCAATTTCTTTTTATCAATTCTTTTACAATTCTTTTTATAAATTCTTTTTAACAAATTTTTTGTCAAGTCTTTTAACCACTAATTAAGTATAATCTATTAGTGATTACAAACAACTGAGCTAGTCGTGGATTTAAATGTTGGGTTAGTTGCCACTATTCAAAGTGCGTTGTCTATTTTTTTAGAATAAGCAGCTGGCACCCGTGTTTATACACAAACAAAAAAAAGTGCTTGGAACTTGGTGTTGAACTCAACAGTCGAGAAGAAGTTATGTCCTGGAAATGTAACGTTAGTTATATACTTTATAGCTATCGTTTGGGCATACATCCTCTCCGAGTATGTTCTTCTCTGCCTAAGAGGCCGGTGATTCGAATCCACATATTTGAATACGGTTCAAATGGCTAGACCCAATCGTGGGGCTGAACCTAAGAAACAACAGTAACAAGGTACTTTGTTTCTTGTTTGAAAAATTTGTTTATACAAAAGTTAAATTACGTATTGCTGTGTGCCGCGCTAATCAAATCATGTGCATACAAGTTGTATAGACTTGCTCAGATCGAGCATGAATATTAAACCATATTGAGCATGTAGCACTGCAAACCAATAGGAATAGTTATGGATATAAATGACCAATTGGGGAGAATGTCCACAGAATCCTATGCTCACAGTCTGGAAGGGGAACTAACTATAAAAGAGATCTGGTGCTGAACATCGGACACTCTAAATCAGAAGAAGGACCTGGACTGGCTTTTCTTACCCAGTGAATCCCCACTGAAGGTACAAAGGAGGGATCTAGGCAACTTTAAAGGCCAACTCGGTCTATATTATTATTTATTAGTAAGCCTAATGGCACAGATAAAAGTACGGTAAAATTACTTATGTAAAATTTTGTATACTTTTTGATTACCATAATTCGTTGTAACTAATTATACTCTGTAACCTTTTCCAAATTGTTATTAAATAGTTTAACCTGACTGTCACTCTGAGAGTTCTTTAAAACTATATATGCTAGTACATGTTGGCAAAAACAGAATAAGTTGCTGTATGTAATTAGAGTCCGAACATAGCATACAATTGGCGCAGTTGACAGTTGAAAGAGGACAAAGTGGTTAAACTGAAAAGAGAAAAGTTGGCAATAGTTATTTACCAAGGAAGATGGCTACAACTCAGCCAGGTATTTGTGAATTCGATGTTAATAGTCCTTCCGAGTGGCCACAATATACAAAACGTATTGAATATTATTTCATTGTTAACAAAATCAAAGATGACGTAACTAAAGTAGCCACACTATTACTTTTCGGTGGACCAGGTGTAATTGAAGTTGCAAACCAATTATGCGGACCCGAAGAACCGGAAAAACTATTGTACTCCGATCTAGTTAGGCGGCTGAATAACCATTTTAGCCCAGAACCGTCAAAACACATTGCTCGCCTACACTTGCGCAACAGACGCCAAATAAAGGGAGAAAAGTGTAGAGATTTTGATACCGCCTTAAGAGATTTGGCGCAAAAGTGTGCTTATGTAGACCTAGAAGAAGCACTATTAGATCAGTTTTTATGGGGGATGAGCGATGACAAATTACGTCAACAACTATTGGCCATCCCAGATCTGACGTATTCCGAGGCTATCAAAAGAGGGATGTCCCACGAACTAGTTATTACCAGCTCCAAAGAATTCCAACAAGCTAACCTGGATGCTACGAAACCAACTTCAATAAGCAAAACAGAAGAACTACCAAACTCGAAAACTGAATGTTATCGCTGCAGCAAAATTGGACACATTGCACGTGAATGCAGCTGGAAAAATGCAAAATGTAATAAATGCGGGAGAGTTGGACACCTGGCGAAAGTTTGCCGTACTAAAAATAGAACTAGAGTGAATGACAAATCCCCAGTAAACAGATATGCCAAATTGGAACGTTATACCGAAATAAATAAAGCAGAGACCAAAAGCTGTCAACAAATAATGTTAGCAGTAGAGATAGGTAACAAAGCTATAGAAATGGAGATAGATAGCGGAGCTGGGGTGTCCATCATATCACAAAGGGATTGGTCCGAGATAAATAAAAACGTTAAAAACCAGCCAAGAGTAGCTAAAACAGAACTCAAGGCAAATGATCCAAATGGGAATCCTATTCAAATAGTTGGAGTAGTAGAGGTTATGGTAGCCATAAACAATCGCCGGAAAAAACTAAACCTATATATTGTCAAGGGCAATATAGCACCCTTATTAGGTAGGGAATGGTTTACCCTGTTAGGCATTAAGATCTGTATGGTAAACAAAATTAACATGGAAAGGGAAATAAAACTTAAATTCCTTAAACTGTTTACCGAAGAACAGGGACGAATCACTACGACAGCCGTGGAAATTGAGCTTCGCGAAGGTGCAAAAGCAGTTCACTGCAAGGCTAGGAAAATACCTTTTGCTATGAAATCATGAGTTGAAGAAGCTTTAGAGGACATGATAAAGAAAGGTGTGTTGACTCCAGTCAAAGACTCAGAATGGGCTACTCCTATAGTGATCGTAGCAAAACAAAACGGACAAGTCCGAATATGCGGGGACTACAGACTAACTGTAAACAAAAGTATTGCCAAAAGCCCATATCCTGTTCCAAATGTTAGAGAGATATTAGCTGGATTGGAAGGCGCAAATTTTTTTGCAAAGTTAGATTTAAATGCCGCTTTTCATCAGATTCCAGTGACAAAGGAAACGGCGGTGCTCCTTACCATAACAACACACAAGGGATTGTATAATTATAATCGCTTACCTTTCGGCGTAAAAATCGCCCCGAACGCTTTTCAAGCTAAAATAGACATGCTGTTGGAGGGACTGAAAGGAACAACACCATATTTTGACAACATTCTGGTAACAGCGGAATCTGAAGCAGAATTACAAATTAGATTAGACGAAGTTTGCGAACGGCTAGAGAATTTTGGTGCAAAGCTAAACATGCAAAAATGTATTTGGTGTGCTAAAGAAATAAAGTTTTTAGGCCACATCATATCAAGCACTGGCGTTAGACCCGATCCGGATAAAATTAAAGCTATCATAAATGCACCAAAGCCCAAAAACGTCAAAGAACTGCAGGCTTTCTTAGGATTGGTTAATTTTTTCGAAAATTTTCTGAAGGGAAAAGCACATGTAGCCACACCGTTGTATGAGTTACTTCGCAAAAATCAACGATGGTGTTGGAAGAACCCGCAAGAGAGCGGTTTTCAGAAAACGAAAGCACTGCTAACGTCAAACCACTTGTCAGTACATTATAACAGTAGCCTCAACATCACATTAATACGGACACATCCGAATATGGAGTTGGGGCGATACTCAGTCATCCATCACAGAATAGCGAACGCCCAATAGCATACATGTCTAGAATGTTGTCAAAAGCTGAAAAAAATTACAGCCAATTGGACAAGGAGGCATTGGCCATTGTAACAGCAGTTCGGAAATTCCACCAATACATTTACGGCCGATCAGTTAAAATAATAACAGACCACCGTCCATTGTTGGGGATATTCGCCAATAAAAAAGCCGCCCCTGACCATTTGAGCTCGCGAATGATTCGCTGGTATAATTTACTGTCTGCATACGATTACGAACTTGTACATCAGAAAGGTAGTCAAATTCAACATGCGGACGCACTTTCACGCATACCAGATGTAACAGAGGAAACTGACACTGAAGTAGACGTAAATTACTTGGACCATTGGAAGCCGGAAATTATAAATAGCAACACTATAGCCAGATGGACTCAAGAAACAGCTGGATACCAGGCACTGGTAAACTGGATTACGAAAGGATGGCCTAACAAACGACCACATTATTTACATAGGTCATTATGGAATATGCGTCAGCAACTGTCGACATTAAAGGGATGCATAGTAATTGCAGATAAAGTATTGGTTCCACCCGGCGGTCATTCTAAGATATTAGAAATGTTGCATCAAGGGCATCCAGGGGTCGTTCGTGCAAAAGCTCTAGCCCGCAGTTATGTGTATTGGCCAGGCATGGGTACGGACATAGAAATGTTCATTAAAAAATGTAAATCCTGCCAATCAACCGTAAACATACCTCCAAAGAAATTTACACCATGGCCCAAAACGGATAAACCTTGGAGCCGGGTCCACATAGACCATGCTGGACCAATAAATGGCAAAATGATTTTGGTGTTGATAGATGCTGGCTCAAAATGGGCAGAATACAAGATTGCCAAAAATACTAGTTCTGCAGAAACAATTCGTATTTTAAGCGAAATATTCGCACACCAGGGATCATCAGAAGTCTTGGTTTCTGACAATGGGACTGCTTTTACTTCCGACAAATTCAAATCATTTGTGGAAGAGTGGGGAATAAATCACATCCGTTCTCCTCCGTATCACCCGGAATCCAATGGAATCGCGGAAAAGGCGGTACAACATTTGAAACTAGTATTAAATAGATTAAATAAAACCAACCTATCCGAGGTGCTAAACATTGCAATGCTGCACCAACACATTACGCCCACCACATCTACTGGGAAATCACCAGCTGAAATATTGATGGGCAGAAAACTGCGTAACAAGCTGACCATTCTGATGCCTGATCATGGAAAATCGCCACCAATTATGAAAAATACTTATGCTGCCGGAGATAATGTATGGATGTGCGATACACTACGCAAGACGTGGACAGAAGGTGTAATAACCAGGATTATTTCAGACCAAATCGTTGAAATAAAAACCAACTTGGGAGCAAGCTACCGTCGACACATAAATCATGTCCGGAAAAACTGGACAGAAGTGAATTTCGACTACAATATAGAAACTCTAGATGAAGATCCACTCGAAAATCAAAATGTCATTAATAAACACGGTGCAGAAGACCTCATAGAGTTAGGTGATGAAACAGCGGGAGTTCCAGAGGAAACCATGATACAGCATCCCGGATTGAATGCGACTGGCGATCATGAGGAAAACAGACTCCGTCGTAACATCGCCCACCTGCCTATTTACAAGACTATATATGTCACTAGTTAATAAATGGTAACAAACCAGCAGTAGAATGGCATGCTTAAAATTAACTCTAGAGTAAGCATTTGTTTGTTTTATTTGTTTTAAATTTTAAATGAACTACGCATGCAAATTTTGACTATATACATAAGTTTTATTATTACGGAACCGTTTTGTCTGATGCAACTCGGAATAATTAAATAACGGGATTGTGGCCACATGGAAATTGTGTTATTTATTAAAAAACATTTGTAAAATAAGCAATAATAGTAGTTTACTAAGTGATACTGAAAGCCAAAAAACGAATTCGATAATTACTATTGAATGAAGAAATAGACTATTAAAAGAATATGTGTGACTCCAGAGAAGCAGGCTTTTCTCAGGAGTAGTGGGGGATAGTGCTGTGTGCTGCGCTAATCAAATCACGTGCACACAAGTTGTATAGACTTGCTCAGATCGAGCATGAATATTAAACCAGATTGAGCATGTAGCACTGCAAACCAATAGGAATAGTTATGGATATAAATGACCAATGGGGGAGAATGTCCACAGAATCCTATGCTCACAGTCTGGAAGGGGAACTAACTATAAAAGAGATCTGGTGCTGAAGATCGGACACTCTAAATCAGAAGAAGGACCTGGACTGGCTTTTCTTACCCAGTGAATCCCCGCTGAAGGTACAAAGGAGGGATCTAGGCAACTTTAAAGGCCAACTCAGTCTATATTATTATTTATTAGTAAGCCTAATGGCACAGATAAAAGTACGGTAAAATTACTTATGTAAAATTTTGTATACTTTTTGATTACCATAATTCGTTGTAACTAATTATACTCTGTAACCTTTTCCAAATTGTTATTAAATAGTTTAACCTGACTGTCACTCTGAGAGTTCTTTTCTTTAAAACTATATATGCTAGTACATGTTCGCAAAAACAGAATAAGTTGCTCTATGTAATTAGAGTCCGAACATAGCATGTATGTAAAAGTGTTTTAATTTAAAAAAAAAGAATTGACCGAAAACTTTTTTTTTCGAAATGAAGAGATTTTGACATTTATGCTATCAAATCAGAGACAGCTGATATTTGGGCGGAGTTAAAGCATTAGATCGGGTAGAAAATGGACAAAAGGGGTGGTCAGCATGTGTTTCCGTTTTACTCAAAAATAAATAAATAAGTCGTATATTAAATTCAGTTTAACATAAGTGCTAGTACTTTGAAATTGAAATTTTTGAAAATGGATCCGAAAGAAAGCCCAATATATTTTAAAAATCCCCAGTTAGTAGAAAAGGAGAAAGAAGAAGTATCTGAGACGCGAATGATGATGACAATGATGATGAATATGATGCAAGAGTTCAAAGCAGAATTGATAAAAAAAATGCGTCAAGAATTTAAACAAAGTCAACAAGAATTGTGTCAGAAATTTGAGCAAAGCCAACAAAAGTTCAAAGAAGAACTCAAAGCAGAATTGAAGAAAGAAATTAGTCAGGTTAAAACAGAAATTAAAGAACTCAGAGCAGAAGTAAGAGAAATAAGATGTGAGATAACGGTAAAGGTAGAGAAGAACCAAGAAGTTATAGAGTTAGATTTAGTTAAAGAAAGTAAAAAAGTTGAGGTCACGAAAGAGGTAGAAATTGAATTAGAATCAGATAGCGTTGTGACAGATAAAGTAGAAACTTATGTAGATCAAAAGGTAGACAATAGCGTAAAAGAGTTTTTACAAAGAATTAAAAATAAAAGGTTTAAAGTAAATGTTCGCATTCGCTGTAGACGTAGATTTAAAACAAAGAGAAAGCGTAGAAAAAAATATTCCCAGATTGAAGTAATTCGGAGTTTGTCTAGGTATAAAGGTTTTCTGAGTTACGAAGTCGAAAACAGAACAGAAAGAGATAAGATAAAGCAATAAAATATAAAAGTGGAACCGATAAGAGAGGAAAGTTAGTTTATATTATAGAATTTGTAGAAAAAAAAAAGGAACCACCTGACATAGTTTAAAAATTAGTAAACGGGCGGAGTAGTAAAGGAAATAAACAAAAAGGACCGGAAATGGACTATGAGTCTAATATAATTATTCTGATGTAGGTGAAAAGCCTGAATTAGAATTTCGCTATTTAAATGATGGATTGTTTTATCAAATAATAATAACGGAGGCTTCGCAAAATAAAAGATTTTTTTTTCTCCACGCACATATTAATTAAGGAAATGTTCGTAAATAAACAGTTCAAATAAATAAAAAATCAAGTTAAATAAATGGGTCAAATTAATGATATAAAAGTAAAGTTGTAGATTTAAATAAATGAATAAAATAACGGAAATACATAAAATAAAAACAAGTTAAATAAATAAGTTATAATATATCTGTAAAAAATAAATAAAATATTCGTAGTAAAATAAAATAGTTTTTTTTGAATATACGCTATGTTAAAATAGAAGTTTGTTTTGAATACCGTAAGTTAAGAAAAGGATGTAAATAAATTGTTTAAAATAATCAAGATAAAAAAAAAAAATCTCTAGTAAAATAATAATGAATGAATCATAATAAAGCAAAATAGTTTTTTTTTCTTCTGAGTACACGCACGTTAATATATAAGTTAAAGTAATGGGTTAAAAGTAATATCGTAATATAAATAAATATGTAAATTGATGTCCGTGATAGTTTAGAATAGTATTGTAAGTTAAATAAATATGTAAGATAATGTTCGTAATAGTTCAGAATAATATAAATATGTTAAAGTAATGTTCATGTGTATTTGAAATAATATTGTAGGATTAGTGATAAATAATATAAAGTCAATCTAAGTTATATTAGGAGCGTATAAGGGTTCGAATCTAAAGGGATGAGGGTAGTATAGAAGTGTTTTAGTTAAGGTTAAGTTTAAAGCTCTCGACTGGATAAATTCTAGTACCCGCAATGGATTGGCCGGGATCGTTCCTCTTATAAAAAGCGCACTGGCAACAACCAGAGTAAGTCGTAAGTCAATTTTCAGGGAAGAATTCCCATATCTCGTACCTCGTTTTCCAAAGCGTAAGTCGGAAATGGACAGTTGAAAATTTCTGCCATTGTAGCTACTTAGTCAAACTCCGATCAAGAGAATCGGCAATCGTTTTCCAGGGCGTAAGTCGAAAATGGACAGTTGAAATTCCTGCCATTTGCAGCCACCTTTTCTCAAAGTCCGATCAAGAGAATCGGCAGCCGAAGCTTCGTTTACAAAAGATCCCTGTGCCACAAATTTAGTTTGTCCTCGTGGACATTATCCAGGACGAACATTGTAAGCAATGTTACCAGCATAGAAAGAAGAAATGCATAATTGGAGATTGCCCTTAGTATGGAAAAGAAAAGATACCAAAAAACAAACTTAGAAAGAATAATAAATTAAGATTTAATGTTGTTAGAGATAAAATGGTCAAAAATGATGCATTTTACTCTCAAAAGGAAGGGCGGTGTAATGTACCTATATTGATATAGGCACATATAATTTTTATCTAAAATTATTATTAAAGTAATCTTTCATAAAAGAAAAACATAAAATTAAATGTTGAAGAATTTATTGCAGTTTGTTTTCGAAAAAGATAAGAATTAAATAGTTTTTTATTAGTATTCGTAAAAATATAAATATATAAATCTCTTTTCATTCAAGTTTAATTAAAAGAAAAAATAATGTTAAAACTAAATAGTAAATTGTATTAAAATATATGTGCATATATATTTGAGATTTGTAAATAAATAAAATGTATGCGAAATAAAAGAAGATTATCATTAAAAACACGGCAATGGCTATTAATAAAATAAAACAACATATCTGCATGGCTATTACTAATTAAGCAATCTTCCAAAACACGTTTATCAAAGGATTAATTGATAAGGAATTCGACAACAGATCTTTGCCGGAGATATGAGAAAGACAACAAGGCGCAGGTATAAATAGATTTTTTTTATCGGACAGTAGTTCAGTTCCACAAATTAATTGAGTGAGTGCAGTTCAGAAATTAATTGTGCAGTTAACAAACAAAATGCAGTGTTGAGAAGATCTTGGGAACGCACGTTTATCTCCAGCCCAGATGTCTGAGAAAACAGCAGATCTGCCCGTGAAATAATGTTAACATCTTAGAAAATCTCCGTCAATATCTATTTGTCTCCGATAGTAATAATCGTGAAAATCAGGAAACTCAGCAAGGAAACGTCCCAGCCGGCTGGAAGCATTCATACTGGAACCATTCATACTGGAAGAAAACAAAGTGTTAAATCTACGTTCAAAATCCTAGGTAAAACATTTGCTTATTTTCGTTTATACTGTAATAGCCATTGCATTTCATTAATTCATGCGAATCCTCCAAGAGTCTAATTATATGAACTCGATATCATACATAAATGAACTATTGATATGTGTGTGATTAAATTTCAAATGCTATGTAATACTTTAATATTATTATGTGTGTGCATGAATTAATATGTGCGTGATCCTTATATCGATATTATTAGTTAAATTCGATAAATACCAGTGTTTTGTTATGAAAGTAAACAAGAATATTTAAACTAGTTTAGAAATGTCAATTTAAAATATGTGTGTGTTTTATGAGAATTATAAAATGTTTAAATTTAGAAAATAAATGTTAGTTAATAAATTATCTTTAAAATTAAACTTTATTTGTCGGTCAATTCTTTTTATCAATTCTTTTTATCAATTCCTTTTTATCAATTCTTTTACAATTCTTTTTATAAATTCTTTTTAACAAATTCTTTGTCAAGTCTTTTAACCACTAATTAAGTATAATCTATTAGTGATTACAAACAACTGAGCTAGTCATGGATTTAGGCGTTGGGTTAGTTGCCACTATTCAAAGTGCATTGTCTATTCTTTTAGAATAAGCAGCTGGCGCCCGTGTTTATACACAAACAAAAAAAAGTGCTTGGAACTTGGTATTGAACTCAACAGTCGAGAAGAAGTTATGTCCTGGAAATGTAACGTTAGTTATATACTTTATAGCTATCGTTTGGGCATACATACTCTCCGAGTATGTTATTCTCTGCCTAAGAGGCCGGTGATTCGAATCCACATATTCGAATATGGTTCAATATATATATATATAAATATAACAAGACACAAATTGTGCAACTTGCGTTTAAGCTTGTGCTAAAATGTTCACTAGATGGAGCTTACAACTAGCTCCAAAATAAGCTTTAATTATGTGCCAACAGAGAAAGAATTCAAAATATCTATCAAAAAATCCTCATGTCCATACCAATTGGTTTCATATCTAATGGCTCACCCTGGGAAAAAGTAAGGATTTCAGAAACTAGATCTAAAATTCCAACTCAGAGCATTTATTTAATATGTTACTATCAGTTTGAAAACTGGAATTATTCAGACAAATAAATGTCTACAAATCCAGCCTTACAAAACAGATAGCTAGATTGGTCTGAACTCAGTTCAATTTCACCATATTTTAATAGCTAAAGCTATACTACATTATCAAAACCTTCAAAGGTACACTTATACTAATTAATAAAGCAAAGCACAAATTGTGCAACTTGCCTTTAAGCATGTGCTAAAATGTTCACAAGATGGAGCTTACCACTAGCTCCAAAACAAGCTTTAATTATAAGTGCCAACAGAGAAAAAATTCAAAATCTCTATTGGAAAGTCCTCAACTCCTTTCCTCATATCCAGACCAATTGATTTCCAGTTTAATGGCTCACCTCAGTGAAGAGTTAGGATTATAGAAACTAGATCTTACTCCAACTCAGAGCAGTTGTTTAATGCATTACGCACAGTTTGAAAACTTGAATTTTTCAAAGATATAAATGACATCAAATCGAGCCATATAAACAATATAAGTATATGGGTCTGAACTCAGTTCAGTTTCACCATATATTAATAGCTAAAACAATATTACATCACAAAATACTCCGAGGATACACTTATAATAATTAATAAAACAAGGCACAAATGGTGCAACTTGCCTTTAATCAAAATGTTCACTAGATGGACCTTATCACTAGCTTCAAAACAAGCTTTAATTATAAGTGCCAACAGAGAAAGAATTCAAAATCTCTATTGGAAAATCCTCATCTTCAGACCAATTTTTTCAAGCTTAATGGCTCACCTCAGTGAAGAATTAGTATTTCAGAAACTAGATGAAAACCCCAACTGAGTTCAGACCAATATAGCTATCAGGTTTGTAAGGCTGGATTTGAAGACATTTATATGTCTGGAAAATTCCACTTTTCAAACTGATAGTAATGTATTAAATAAATGCTCTGAGTTGGAGTTTTAGATCTAGTTTCTAAAATTCTAACTCTTCACTGAGGTGGGCCATTAAGCTCAAAACCAATATATATATATATATGTTAAAATGAAGATTTGCACAGGTTAAATATATAAAATACATATTTTGCGGGTTCGTCCGTGTTAAAAACTTTTAATATTAATATACTGACGTTTCAACTTGGTCACACAAGCCATCCACAGAGTTATAAAAGGTAGAAAGACGGTTGTAGAGGCGCTACAATCACTGATTTGAATAAAATGTTAAAATTCCACCAATAGCAAAAAATGTTAAATTTAGGAATGTTTTTTAAAAAAATCTTTCCAAATAGGAGGAAGTTTGCATGTATCATCTCGCTTATTGATACAATCTGGCCTTTTAAGTATCTCAATGGCTTCTCTAATTTTGCATTGGTAAAGATTATCACATCTGGATATGATCCTGGTACTAGAAAAATCAATTTTATGACCTGAATCTATAGTATGGAGTGAGAGTGCTGATGATGATGAGTGTTGTTTAACTGCATTAGCATGCTCATCTCTCCTAACACTGATGCGACGATTACTCATACCTATGTAAGAAGCTTTACAATTTTTACATGAGATTTGATAGACACCATGAGATTCAAGAGGGATTGAATCCTTAGGCTTAGTTATTATATTGCTGATCTTTTGATGAGCAGAAAATGCTGTATCTATATTATAGCATTTTAATATATGTCCGATACTGTCTGTAGTTCCTTTTACATATGGAACACAAATCCTAATAGCTGATTTATCATCTTTTTGTTTCCTATTTTGTCTCTTTTGGCTTGAAATAAGGCTTTTTTATAAATTTGTAATTATAACTATTTGCTAATAAAACACTATTAATATGATTTATTTCTTCTTTCAGATGTGTCTCATCTGAAAGGTTAATTGCTCTATTTAAAAGAGTTTTGGCTACAGAAACTATCTGAGTTGGGTGATGATGAGAATGGAAATGCAAATATCTGTCTGTGTGTGTATCCTTTCTGTAAATAGAAAAAGATAAACTATTTGGTGTTCTGGTGACTAGAACATCAAGAAAAGGGAGTTTTCCATCAGACTCTGTCTCCATTGTAAATTTAATATGAGGATGCATATTATTTAAATGTAAGAAAAAATCATCTAATTTATTTTTTCCATGTTGCCATATGACAAAAGTGTCATCTATGTATCTGAGCCAAATGAGAGGTTTTAAAGATGATGATTCTAAAGCACGAGTTTCTATATATTCCATGAATAAATCAGCTATTACTCCTGAGATAGGTGAGCCCATAGGAGTACCAAAAACTTGTCTGTAATGCTGTCCATTGTATACAAAATATGTATTTAAGAGACAATGTTTAATTAAAGCAATAATATGGTCTGGTAAATTGCAACGTTGTGAGATTATATTTAAAGCTTCATCAATTGGAATGTTTGTAAACAAAGACACAACATCAAAACTGACCAGAATGTCATTAGCATTAATTTTTAAACTTTTTAAAACAGAAATAAAATGAAGAGAGTTTTTAATATATGATTTAATAGATGGGATTGTAGGTTTAATGAAATCCGATAAGTATCTGGCTAAAATATGAGTTGGAGAACCTATTGCACTTACTATTGGACGAAGGGGGGTATCTGGTTTGTGAATTTTTGGAAGTCCATAAAATTTTGGACAGACACAAGATTTTTCACGAGGGATTATTTTATTTTTTATCTCTGTTTCAATAGGTGATTTATTAATAATAGCTTTTGTTGTTTTTTCCAAATACGTAGTATGATCTCTTTTTGATAGTTTATAAGTTTTATCATTAAGCAGATCTAAAATTTTATTATGGTAAATGTCACGATCCATTACAACTGTGGCATTACCTTTATCAGCTGGAAGTACAACAATTGATTTGTCCGATTTTATATTATTTAATGCTTGTCTTTCTTTCTTTGAAATATTATTTTTAGGAAGCTTAGCTTTTTTAAAAATATTACAAATCTCAGCTCTAGCCAAATCAGCCGATGTAGAATCAATTTTATCGAGAGCTGATTCAACATTACAAACAATTTTCTCAAAAGGTATCCGGGAAGGTGTTAAAGCAAAATTGAAACCTTTTTCTAAAACCGAAATTTCATCTGTGGAGAGGGCTTTCCTAGATAAATTATAAATGGTTTTTTGATTTGGATACATAATGTTTGGGGATTGTGTTCTAATTAGCATTTGCAATTTTTTCTTTTGCTTTGCTGTTACAAATTCCGAATCTTTAAACGATCTAAAACTTGCAATACGATCAAAACTAGTCCACAGTAAAGGATGTATTTTATTACTAAGGAATAAACGTAAATGTAGCAATACTTTATCAATTTTGTCTAAATTTTTCCGAGTTTCTTTAATAAAAGAGTTTAAAATAATATTGCTAGTTTTCCTTAGAATTTTACTAACATTATAATTGTTCTTGTGAAACACAATTTTACAGCAAGTGGGTATAACATTGTGATTTTTGCACGCTAATAAAAAAGATAAATTACAAAGTAACTTACATTTCTTAATCCACGTTCTTTCAAATATACGAAGCTGTTTAAAAATTTCCTCCCCGTAGAGGTTAATAATGTTAAAATGAAGATTTGCACGGGTTAAATATATAAAATACATATTTTGCGGGTTCATCCGTGTTAAAAACTTTTAATATTAATATACTGACGTTTCGACTTGGTCACACAAGCCATCCACAGAGTTATAAAAGGTAGAAAGACGGTTGTAGAGGCGCTACAATCACTGATTTGAATAAAATGTTAAAATTCCACCAATAGCAAAAAATGTTAAATTTAGGAATGTTTTTTAAAAAAAATCTTTCCAAATAGGAGGAAGTTTGCATGTATCATCTCGCTTATTGATACAATCTGGCCTTTTAAGTATCTCAATGGCTTCTCTAATTTTGCATTGGTAGAGATTATCACATCTGGATATGATCCTGGTACTAGAAAAATCAATTTTATGACCTGAATCTATAGTATGGAGTGAGAGTGCTGATGATGATGAGTGTTGTTTAACTGCATTAGCATGCTCATCTCTCCTAACACTGATGCGACGATTACTCATACCTATGTAAGAAGCTTTACAATTTTTACATGAGATTTGATAGACACCATGAGATTCAAGAGGGATTGAATCCTTAGGCTTGGTTATTATATTGCTGATCTTTTGATGAGCAGAAAATGCTGTATCTATATTATAGCGTTTTAATATACGTCCGATACTGTCTGTAGTTCCTTTTACATATGGAACACAAATCCTAATAGCTGATTTATCATCTTTTTGTTTCCTATTTTGTCTATTTTGGGCTTGAAATAAGGCTTTTTTTTATAAATTTGTAATTATAACTATTTGCTAATAAAACACTATTAATATGATTTATTTCTTCTTTCAGATGTGTCTCATCTGAAAGGTTAATTGCTCTATTTAAAAGAGTTTTGGCTACAGAAACTATCTGAGTTGGGTGATGATGAGAATGGAAATGCAAATATCTGTCTGTGTGTGTATCCTTTCTGTAAATAGAAAAAGATAAACTATTTGGTGTTCTGGTGACTAGAACATCAAGAAAAGGGAGTTTTCCATCAGACTCTGTCTCCATTGTAAATTTAATATGAGGATGCATATTATTTAAATGTAAGAAAAAATCATCTAATTTATTTTTTCCATGTTGCCATATGACAAAAGTGTCATCTATGTATCTGAGCCAAATGAGAGGTTTTAAAGATGATGATTCTAAAGCACGAGTTTCTATATATTCCATGAATAAATCAGCTATTACTCCTGAGATAGGTGAGCCCATAGGAGTACCAAAAACTTGTCTGTAATGCTGTCCATTGTATACAAAATATGTATTTAAGAGACAATGTTTAATTAAAGCAATAATATGGTCTGGTAAATTGCAACGTTGTGAGATTATATTTAAAGCTTCATCAATTGGAATGTTTGTAAACAAAGACACAACATCAAAACTGACCAGAATGTCATTAGCATTAATTTTTAAACTTTTTAAAACAGAAATAAAATGAAGAGAGTTTTTAATATATGATTTAATAGATGGGATTGTAGGTTTAATGAAATCCGATAAGTATCTGGCTAAAATATGAGTTGGAGAACCTATTGCACTTACTATTGGACGAAGGGGGGTATCTGGTTTGTGAATTTTTGGAAGTCCATAAAATTTTGGACAGACACAAGATTTTTCACGAGGGATTATTTTATTTTTTATCTCTGTTTCAATAGGTGATTTATTAATAATAGCTTTTGTTGTTTTTTCCAAATACGTAGTATGATCTCTTTTTGATAGTTTATAAGTTTTATCATTAAGCAGATCTAAAATTTTATTATGGTAAATGTCACGATCCATTACAACTGTGGCATTACCTTTGTCAGCTGGAAGTACAACAATTGATTTGTCCGATTTTATATTATTTAATGCTTGTCTTTCTTTCTTTGAAATATTATTTTTAGGAAGCTTAGCTTTTTTAAAAATATTACAAATCTCAGCTCTAGCCAAATCAGCCGATGTAGAATCAATTTTATCGAGAGCTGATTCAACATTACAAACAATTTTCTCAAAAGGTATCCGGGAAGGTGTTAAAGCAAAATTGAAACCTTTTTCTAAAACCGAAATTTCATCTGTGGAGAGGGCTTTCCTAGATAAATTATAAACGGTTTTTTGATTTGGATACATAATGTTTGGGGATTGTGTTCTAATTAGCATTTGCAATTTTTTTCTTTTGCTTTGCTGTTACAAATTCCGAATCTTTAAACGATCTAAAACTTGCAATACGATCAAAACTAGTCCACAGTAAAGGATGTATTTTATTACTAAGGAATAAACGTAAATGTAGCAATACTTTATCAATTTTGTCTAAATTTTTCCGAGTTTCTTTAATAAAAGAGTTTAAAATAATATTGCTAGTTTTCCTTAGAATTTTACTAACATTATAATTGTTCTTGTGAAACACAATTTTACAGCAAGTGGGTATAACATTGTGATTTTTGCACGCTAATAAAAAAGATAAATTACAAAGTAACTTACATTTCTTAATCCACGTTCTTTCAAATATACGAAGCTGTTTAAAAATTTCCTCCCCGTAGAGGTTAATAATGTTAAAACGAAGATTTGCACGGGTTAAATATATAAAATACATATTTTGCGGGTTCATCCGTGTTAAAAACTTTTAATATTAATATACTGACGTTTCAACTTGGTCACACAAGCCATCCACAGAGTTATAAAAGGTAGAAAGACGGTTGTAGAGGCGCTACAATCACTGATTTGAATAAAATGTTAAAATTCCACCAATAGCAAAAAATGTTAAATTTAGGAATGTTTTTTAAAAAAAATCTTTCCAAATAGGAGGAAGTTTTCATATATCATCTCGCTTATTGATACAATCTGGCTTTTAAGTATCTCAATGGCTTCTCTAATTTTGCACTGGTATAGATTATCACATCTGGATATGATCCTGGTACTAGAAAAATCAATTTTATGACCTGAATCTATAGTATGGAGTGAGAGTGCTGATGATGATGAATGTTGTTTAATTCCATTAGCATGCTCATCTCTCCTAACTCTGATGCGACGATTACTCATACCTATGTAAGAAGCTTTAAAATTTTTACATGAGATTTGATAGACACCAAGAGATTCAAGAGGGATTGAATCCTTAGGCTTGGTTATTATACTGCTGATCTTTTGATGAGCAGAAAATGCTGTATCTATATTATAGCGTTTTAATATACGTCCGATACTGTCTGTAGTTCCTTTTACATATGGAACACAAATCCTAATAGCTGATTTATCATATTTTTGTTTCCTATTTTGGGCTTGAAATAAGGATTTTTTTTATAAATTTGTAATTATAACTATTTGCTAATAAAACACTATTAATATGATTTATTTCTTCTTTCAGATGTGTCTCATCTGAAAGGTTAATTGCTCTATTTAAAAGAATTTTGGCTACAGAAACTATCTGAGTTGGGTGATGATGAGAATGGAAATGCAAATATCTGTTTCTGTGTGTATCCTTTCTATAAATAGAAAAAGATAAACTATTTGGTGTTCTGGTGACTAGAACATCAAGAAAAGGGAGTTTTCCGTCAGACTCTTTCTCCATTGTAAATTTAATATGATGCAACATGGAAAAAATAAATTAGATGATTTTTTCTTACATTTAAATAATATGCATCCTCATATTAAATTTACAATGGAGACAGAGTCTTATGGAAAACTCCCTTTTCTTGATGTTCTAGTCACCAGAACAGCAAATAGTTTATCTTTTTCTATTTACCGAAAAGATACACACACAGACCGATATTTGCATTTCATCATCACCCAACTCAGATAGTTTCTGTAACCAAAACTTTTAAATAGAGCAATTAACCTTTCAGATGAGACACATCTGAAAGAAGAAATAAATCATATTAATAGTGTTTTATTAGCAAATAGTTATAATTACAAATTTATAAAAAAAAAGCCTTTTTTCAAGCTCAAAATAGGAAACAAAAAGATGTTAAATCAGCTATTAGGATTTGTGTTCCATATTTAAAAGGAACTACAGAGTGTATCAGACGTATATTAAAACGCTATAATACAGATATAGCATTTTCTACTCATCAAAAGATCAGCAATATAATAACCAAGCCTAAGGATTCAATCCCTCTTGAATCTCATGGTCTCTATCAAATCTCATGTAAAAATTGTAAAGCTTCTTACATAGGTATGAGTAATAGTCGCACCAGTGTTAGGAGAGATGAGCATGCTAATGCAGTTAAACAACAGTCATCATCATCAGCACGCTCACTTCATACTATAGATTCAGATCATAAAATTGATTTCTCTAGTACCAGGATCATATCCAGATGTGATAATCTTTACCAATGCAAAATTAGAGAAGCCATTGAGATACTTAAAAGGCCAGATTGTATCAATAAGTGAGATGATACATGCAAACTTCCTCCTATTTGGAAAGATTTTTTTAAAAAACATTTCTAAATTTAACATTTTTTGCTATTGGTGGAATTTTAACATTTTATTCAAATCAGTGATTGTAGCGCCTCTACAACCGTCTTTCTACCTTTTATAACTCTGTGGATGGCTTGTGTGATCAAGTCGAAACGTCAGTATATTAATATTAAAAGTTTTTAACACGGATGAACCAGCAAAATATGTATTTTATATATTTAACCCATGCAAATCTTCGTTTTAACATTATTAACCTCTACGGGGAGGAAATTTTTAAACAGCTTCGTATATTTCAAAGAACGTGGATTAAGAAATGTAAAGTTACTTTGTAATTTATCTTTTTTATTAGTGTGCAAAAATCACAATGTTATTCCCACTTGCTGTAAAATTGTGTTTCATAAGAACAATTATAATGTTAGTAAAATTCTAAGGAAAACTAGCAATATTATTTTAAAGTCTTTTATTAAAGAAACTCAGAAAAATGTAGACAAAATTGATAAAGTATTGCTACATTTACGTTTATTCCTTAGTAATAAAATACATCCTTTACTGTAGACTAGTTTTGATCATATTGCAAGTTTTAGATCGTTTAAAGATTCGGAATTTGTAGCAGCAAAGCAAAAAAAAAATGCAAATGCTAATTAGAACACAATCCCCAAACATTATGTATCCAAATCAAAAAAAAAAAAAAAAACGTTTATAATTTATCTAGGAAAGCCCTCTCCACAGATGAAATTTCGGTTTTAGAAAAAGGTTTCAATTTTGCTTTAACACCTTCCCGGATACCTTTTGAGAAAATTGTTTGTAATGTTGAATTAGCTCTCGATAAAATTGATTCTACATCGGCTGATTTGGCTAGAGCTGAGATTTGTAATATTTTTAAAAAAGCTAAGCTTTCTAAAAATAATATTTCAAAGAAAGAAAGACAAGCATTAAATAATATAAAATCGGACAAATCAATTGTTGTACTTCCAGCTGACAAAGGTAATGCCACAGTTGTAATGGATCGTGACATTTACCATAATAAAATTTTAGATCTGCTTAATGATAAAACTTATAAACTATCAAAAAGAGATCATACGTATTTGGAAAAAACAACAAAAGCTATTATTAATAAATCACCTATTGAAACAGAGATAAAATTAAAATAATCCCTCGTGAAAAATCTTGAGTCTGTCCAAAATTTTATGGATTTCCAAAAATTCACAAACCAGATACCCCCCTTCGTCCAATAGTAACTGCAATAGTTTCTCCAACTCATATTTTAGCCAGATACTTATCAGATTTCATTAAACCTACAATCCCATCTATTAAATCATATATTAAAAACTCTCTTCATTTTATTTCTGTTTTAAAAAGTTTAAAAATTAATGCTAATGACATTCTGGTCAGTTTTGATGTTGTGTCTTTGTTTACAAACATTCCAATTGATGAAGCTTTAAATATAATCTCACAACGTTGCAATTTACCAGACCATATTATTGCTTTAATTAAACATTGTCTCTTAAATACATATTTTGTATACAATGGACAGCAATACAGACAAGTTTTTGGTACTCCTATGGGCTTACCTATCTCAGGAGTAATGGCTGATTTATTCATGGAATATATAGAAACTCGTGCTTTAGAATCATCATCTTTAAAACCTCTCATTTGCTCAGATACATAGATGACACTTTTGTCATATGGCAACATGGAAAAAATAAATTAGATGATTTTTTCTTACATTTAAATAATATGCATCCTCATATTAAATTTACAATGGAGACAGAGTCTGATGGAAAACTCCCTTTTCTTGATGTTCTAGTCACCAGAACACCAAATAGTTTATCTTTTTCTATTTACAGAGAGGATATACACACAGACAGATATTTGCATTTCCATTCTCATCATCACCCAACTCAGATAGTTTCTGTAGCCAAAACTCTTTTAAATAGAGCAATTAACCTTTCAGATGAGACACATCTGAAAGAAGAAATAAATCATATTAATAGTGTTTTATTAGCAAATAGTTATAATTACAAATTTATAAAAAAAGCCTTATTTCAAACCCAAAATAGACAAAATAGGAAACAAAAAGATGATAAATCAGCTATTAGGATTTGTGTTCCATATGTAAAAGGAACTACAGACAGTATCGGACGTATATTAAAATGCTATAATATAGATACAGCATATTCTACTCATCAAAAGATCAGCAATATAATAACCAAGCCTAAGGATTCAATCCCTCTTGAATCTCATGGTGTCTATCAAATCTCATGTAAAAATTGTAAAGTTTCTTACATAGGTATGAGTAATCGTCGCATCAGTGTTAGGAGAGATGAGCATGCTAATGCAGTTAAACAACACTCATCATCATCAGCACTCTCACTCCATACTATAGATTCAGGTCATAAAATTGATTTCTCTAGTACCAGGATCATATCCAGATGTGATAATCTTTACCAATGCAAAATTAGAGAAGCCATTGAGATACTTAAAAGGCCAGATTGTATCAATAAGTGAGATGATACATGCGAACTTCCTCCTATTTGGAAAGATTTTTTTAAAAAACATTTCTAAATTTAACATTTTTTGCTATTGGTGGAATTTTAACATTTTATTCAAATCAGTGATTGTAGCGCCTCTACAACCGTCTTTCTACCTTTTATAACTCTGTGGATGGCTTGTGTGATCAAGTCGAAACGTCAGTATATTAATATTAAAAGTTTTTAACACGGATGAACCAGCAAAATATGTATTTTATATATTTAACCCATGCAAATCTTCGTTTTAACATTATTAACCTCTACGGGGAGGAAATTTTTAAACAGCTTCGTATATTTGAAAGAACGTGGATTAAGAAATGTAAGTTACTTTGTAATTTATCTTTTTTATTAGTGTGCAAAAATCACAATGTTATACCCACTTGCTGTAAAATTGTGTTTCACAAGAACAATTATAATGTTAGTAAAATTCTAAGGAAAACTAGCAATATTATTTTAAACTCTTTTATTAAAGAAACTCAGAAAAATGTAGACAAAATTGATAAAGTATTGCTACATTTACGTTTATTCCTTAGTAATAAAATACATCCTTTACTGTGGACTAGTTTTGATCGTATTGCAAGTTTTAGATCGTTTAAAGATTCGGAATTTGTAACAGCAAAGCAAAAGAAAAAATTGCAAATGCTAATTAGAACACAATCCCCAAACATTATGTATCCAAATCAAAAAAAAAACCTTTATAATTTATCTAGGAAAGACCTCTCCACAGATGAAATTTCGGTTTTAGAAAAAGGTTTCAATTTTGCTTTAACACCTTCCCGGATACCTTTTGAGAAAATTGTTTGTAATGTTGAATTAGCTCTCGATAAAATTGATTCTATATCGGCTGATTTGGCTAGAGCTGAGATTTGTAATATTTTTAAAAAAGCTAAGCTTTCTAAAAATAATATTTCAAAGAAAGAAAGACAAGCATTAAATAATATAAAATCGGACAAATCAATTGTTGTACTTCCAGCTGATAAAGGTAATGCCACAGTCGTAATAGATCGTGACATTTACCATAATAAAATTTTAGATCTGCTTAATGATAAAACTTATAAACTATCAAAAAGAGATCATACTAGTATTTGGAAAAAACAACAAAAGCTATTATTAATAAATCACCTATTGAAACAGAGATAAAAAATAAAATAATCCCTCGTGAAAAATCTTGTGTCTATCCAAAATTTTATGGACTTCCAAAAATTCACAAACCAGATACCCCCCTTCGTCCAATAATAAGTGCAATAGGTTCTCCAACTCATATTTTAGCCAGATACTTATCGGATTTCATTAAACCTACAATCCCATCTATTAAATCATATATTAAAAACTCTCTTCATTTTATTTCTGTTTTAAAAAGTTTAAAAATTAATGCTAATGACATTCTGGTCAGTTTTGATGTTGTGTCTTTGTTTACAAACATTCCAAATGATGAAGCTTTAAATATAATCTCACAACGTTGCAATTTACCAGACCATATTATTGCTTTAATTAAACATTGTCTCTTAAATACATATTTTGTATACAATGGACAGCAATACAGACAAGTTTTTGATACTCTTATGGGCTTACCTATCACAGGAGTAATCGCTGCTTTATTCATGGAATATATAGAAACTCGTGCTTTAGAATCATCATCTTTAAAACCTCCTATTTGGCTCAGATACATAGATGACACTTTTGTCATATGGCAACATGGAAAAAATAAATTAGATGATTTTTTCTTACATTTAAATAATATGCATCCTCATATTAAATTTACAATGGAGACAGAGTCTGATGGAAAACTCCCTTTTCTTGATGTTCTAGTCACCAGAACACCAAATAGTTTATCTTTTTCTATTTACAGAGAGGATATACACACAGACAGATATTTGCATTTTCATTCTCATCATCACCCAACTCAGATAGTTTCTGTAGCCAAAACTCTTTTAAATAGAGCAATTAACCTTTCAGATGAGACACATCTGAAAGAAGAAATAAATCGTATTAATAGCGTTTTATTAGCAAATAGTTATAATTACAAATTTATAAAAAAAGCCTTATTTCAAACCCAAAATAGGAAACAAAAAGATGATAAATCAGCTATTAGGATTTGGGTTCCATATGTAAAAGGAACTACAGACAGTATCGGACGTATATTAAAATGCTATAATATAGATACAGCATATTCTACTCATCAAAAGATCAGCAATATAATAACCAAGCCTAAGGATTCAATCCCTCTTGAATCTCATGGTGTCTATCAAATCTCATGTAAAAATTGTAAAGTTTCTTACATAGGTATGAGTAATCGTCGCATCAGTGTTAGGAGAGATGGGCATGCTAATGCAGTTAAACAACACTCATCATCAGCACTCTCACTCCATACTATAGATTCAGGTCATAAAATTGATTTCTCTAGTACCAGGATCATATCCAGATGTGGTAATCTTTACCAATGCAAAATTAGAGAAGCTATTGAGATACTTAAAAGGCCAGATTGTATCAATAAGTGAGATGATACATGCGAACTTCCTCCTATTTGGAAAGATTTTTTTAAAAAACATTTCTAAATTTAACATTTTTTGCTATTGGTGGAATTTTAACATTTTATTCAAATCAGTGATTGTAGCGCCTCTACAACCGTCTTTCTACCTTTAATAACTCTGTGGATGGCTTGTGTGATCAAGTCGAAACGTCAGTATATTAATATTAAAAGTTTTTAACACGGATGAACCCGCAAAATATTTATTATATATATATACATTTATATTGTACCATTTATTTATATATATGGTAGAAATTACTATTTAATATTGTATATCATTTAAATAAAAAAACGAGAACCCGATCTTTAATTTTTTTTTGTAATATAATGTTGTTTTAAGAAAAACGTACAGTGAAAGTTTAATTTTTTTATATATATGATTTAACTAAAATAAATTCGATATTTGAAAGTGCATAATGAATAATTGTTTCAAATAGTGAAAGGATATTCCAAAGGTAAAATTGCTATCAGAAACGACTTTCTGAAAGTAATTAAAAATGGCAGAAATTCATAATGTGAAAAGAGACTTTGTAATAAAAAAACGAGAAATAATGTTGAAGTGTATAAAATAGAACAAAAGGTTCAAACAAATATGTGCAGAACTTCTAAAAAAAATCAGGGAATATAAAAGTAGCTGACAAGTTTGAAAAGTGTCTTTGTATTGCTGTTCCAGAGAGTGTTGAGCAATTTGAAGTGCCTCATATTTTTTTTTATAAAAAAATTAATAAAATGTGTCCACTTAGATAGGAACTGAAACCGCTCTCCATGAGTGATTTGCTGACACTTTCTCTGGAGAAAAGTCACCTAGATCATCGTCTGTCTCTACCTAATATTGATTGAAGATTTGGAAGGAGTAAAACTAAAAAAAATTACTGCAGACTACCCACTAAAGGAATTGAACATTGGAAGATCAATAACCTACTTAAATATCAACTTACCCGTAAATTAATGGCCATAACTTTATATAAAGCTTTATGAACTGAGATGTGTATGAAATGTTGATCCCATAATGTTTTGATATAAGGATTTGCGAACTGAGTAGTGGATGAACTGTTACCATGGAAAAATTAGACACAAACTAGCTATTACTTCAATATTTGAATCAAATTATTAAATTCGTTGTGCACAATACTTTCCAATATTATAATTTTTCATTTATCATAAATATTAAATCTTTATTATTAACATAACTTTTATTGTACATGTATAAATTTAGAGTTATTGTATTTAAGTTTTAATTTTGATTATTTAGAGTCAAGTGAGAGTATAAATTACCTTTGCTAAGTAGGTTTAATTTCTTAATTAAGTCAAAGGGGAATATCTTTTACTACTTTACGAGTTACGATTGTTTGACGCAGAATCAGTGAGTCTAAGCGACTCTTTGTGCCTTCATTTATAAATAAAAAACTGATTCAGCTTGCAATTGTACTCACAACAATTCTAGACCGAGTTGATCAGGAAAGTTAGTTATGTTTTTAGAATAATAATGAAACATTTTTCTTTTTTTGAAATAAAAAAGTGAAACATCTTTTTTTTTTTTTTTTTACATAACTTGATCAACTCACGCAGTTTATATGCATATAGAAGCATAGCAAGATGGAAAACGTTATAATGATGACCCAAATCGGGCTTATGAAAAAAAACCACAACCTGATAAAATTTAAAACTGGCATAAAATTGAGAATATAATGTCCGTAGCCAGAAAATAAATATGACCACAAATAGTGCGCAAGTCTAAAAAGGTATTGCATACGATTACAAATTTTTTTTTAAAGAGTAGGATAAGAGTGTAGGATTTTAAATAAGACTATATTGAAATAAAATAATAGTTTAGAAATTAAATTATAAATAAAACCGATCAAAGGTTAGCAATGATGGTAAAGGTAGAGAGGGACAGGACATTATAGGGTGATAAAAGAGAGGGGTGTCGGTGAATGAATTTATTAGCAAAGCAAAATAAAATATTGAATTTATATCATAACAATTGATAAAGTTAAGATTTTGATTTCTATAGCAAAAATAAGTAACACAGCCAAATATGAAATTGAGAAGTAGTAAAAATATACAAAATATGGTAGAAGGTGAGAAAGAATTAAAGGAGGACATGTAACCTTTAATAAGAAATCTATTATACAGATGCATGATGGAATTCAAAGAAGATATAAGAAAAGAAATGGCAGAGATGGTCAGAGAATTGAAAGAAGAAATAAGGGTAGAGATTAAAGAAATGAAAGAAAAGTTAATAAATGTAGTAGATGAAAAAATAGGTAAAGGGTTGCAAAGCACAGAAAAGATAGAATTGAGATCCAATAAACAAGAAAGCCAAGAGATAAAATTCATAAAAAATAGAAAAAACCTGCCGAGTGCAATAAACCCTTTTTTGAAATTAAAAATTTTCTATGGACAAGATGGAGAATCACTGATGGAAGACCTAAATAGCCTGCAGGGGTACTTTGTGATAAACCCCATGTCAGAAGATGTTAAGCTAACAGTGGCAGTTAATCATTTACAAGGGATGGCGCAAGCTTGGTGGGAATCCTTGTTTAAGAAACCAAATAACTTTGTGCAGTATGGTCAAATATTAATCAAATGTTATTGGAATGAGGACCACCAAAAGAGAATTAAGAATAAAGTGGCACAAGAGAAATGCAGAGCAGAAGGGCGTTATGTACCATTTTTTTGGAAACAAGTAGCGCAACTACAAGCGCTGACAGAGAAGCATATCAAGATTATGCAGAAAAATTTGCCCGATGTCGTAGGGCATCTGGTGATAAGTACCGGATGTGAGACAGTAGAGAGAATGGCATGATTGCTTAGCACTTTTGAGAATGACAAGGCTGGTGAAGAGATGAGTTTTAAACACTTTGACAAAATACCAAACCAGAAGAGTCGACTACAACTGAACACTATGGTGTTGACCGATAGTTCTGGAAATCAAAGGAAAGATAATGGGTCCCTAACTAAAAATAAAGGGATGGGAATCTGTGCAAGATTTGAATCACCAGATGAAAAGTTTAGGAGTGAAAATAAATACAAGAGAGAAGACCTTGATGTAAAATGGGGATACTGGTGCGAGCAACACAGAGAGGAAGTTTGATCCCTATCACCTCCACCATCAACCAGTTATAGTGATAGATAACAGTGAGAGATAAATTTGGTTGGATGACACCCTGCAGATCTTGGATATGCCTCTGGAGAAATGAAAATAATAATAATAATAATAATATGAAAACATGCAACTAGAATATTAAAATATGTATATATAAATTTACATGATTTACAGAAAGAAAAACACGATCGCGGCTGATGTACACGTAAGTCACAAGTATTTGACCGGGTAGGCAGTTACTGAACAGGGAAAAAAGCATAGCCCCAGTCCTTGTATGCAGTATATTAACATAAGACCATCTTTATATGCCCATCAGTCTATATCTAGCAGGGATCCCAATAAAAGGGAGGGTGGACCAAGTTGCCACAAGCCTATAAGACTCAAAATGATGAGCAATGCTCATATGTGCTTATAACTTGGGCTTCTTATCATTACTATTATGCTTAAGTGGAAAGGATGCAGATGAATGGGGAAATGTTTCTCATTCCTGCCATGTTACCCCCAAAAGTGGGCATTAAAGCCGAATGTCACTTGTTGAATGAGTCTACAAATTATATCAGCATGCTAATATAATAAAAAAAACAACAACACAAATATGGACATAAAGACTTATGAAGAATAAAATTAGTTTAAACCCCTATCTTTATTCTCATTCCCCTGCCCCGGTGGTATTGTACCATTTATTTATATATATGGTACATATTACTATTTAATATTGTATATCATTTAAATAAAAAAGAGAAAACCCGATTTTTAATTTTTTTTTTGTAATATAATGTTTTAAGAAAAAAGTACAGTTAAAGTTTAATTTTTTTTTTATATATATAATTTAACTAAAATAAATTTGATATTAGAAAGTGCATAACAAATAATTGTTTCAAATAGTGAAAGGAAATTCCTAAGGTAAAAGGTTGCTATCAGAAATGACTTTCTGATAGTAATCAAAAATGGCAGAAATTCATAATGAGAAAAAAGACTTTGTAATAAAAAACTGAGAAATAATGTCAAAGTGTATAAAATAGAACAAAAGGTAAAAAGGAATATGCGCAGAACTTCTAAAAAGAATCAGGGAATATAAAAAGAGCCAACAGGTTTGAAAAGTGTCTTTGTCTTGTTGTTCCAGAGAGTGTTGAGCAATTTGAAGTGCCTCATATTTTTTTTATAAAAAAATTAATAAAATGTGTCCACTTAGATAGGAACTGAAACTGCTCTCCATGCGTCAGTAGAACTCTATAATTTGCCAACACTTTCTCTTGAGAAAAGTCACCTAGATCGTCGTCTGACTCTACTTAATAATGATTGGAGATTTGGAAGGAGTAAAACAAAAAAAGTTACTGTGGACTACCCACTAAAGGAATTGGACATCGGAAGATCAATGACCTACTTAAATATCAACTTACCGGTAAGTTAATGGTCATAACTTTATATAAAGCTTTGTGAACTGAGATGTGTATGAAATATTGATCGCATAATTTTTTGATATAAAGATTTGCGAACTGAGTAGTGGATGAACTGTTACCATGGAAAAATAAGACACAAACTAGCTATTACTTCAATATTTGAATCAAATTATTAAATTCGTTGTGCACAATACTTTCCAATATTATAATTTTTCATTTATCATGAATATTAAATCTTTGTTATTTACATAACTTTCATTGTACATGTATAAATTTAGAGTTATTATATTTAAGTTTTAGTTTTGATTATTTAGAGTCAAATGAGAGTATAAATTACCTTTACTAAGTAGGTTTATTTTTTTAATTAAGTCAAAGGGGAATATCTTTTACTACTTTACGAGTTACAATTGTTTGACGCAGAATCAGTGAGTCTAAGAGACTCTGGCACCCTTATTTATAAATAAAAAACTGATTCAGCTTGCAATTGTACTCACAACAATTCTAGACCAACTTGATCAGGAAAGATTTTTCTTTTTTTGAAATACAAAAATGAAACATCTTTTTTTCTTTTACATAACTTGATCAACTCATGCAGTTTATATGTGTATAGAGGCCTAGCAAGATGGAAAACGTTATAATATATATATATATATATGATAAACAAAACAAGTTAAAAATTTCTTAACCTGCAATAGCTTTCATTTAATGATCACTAGATGAAGCTTTACTAATATACCACAATCAAGCTTCATTTACACAAATGCTGAGAAAGATAGAATTCAATATCTTTTTCAAATGGTCTCCAATCTTTAAACCATTGTTTCGAACTAGTTGGCTCACACCAGTAAAGGGTAGGAAGACCAGAAACTAAATCTTAACACCAACTCTACTAATCAGCATTTATGAAACACTTTTCTATCAGCTTGAAAGCATGAATTTTTCTGATACATTAATATCTTCAAATCCAGTAAAACAAACTAGATAGCTATAAAGCTCTGAATTCAGTTCAGTTTCACCATATAGTAAAAGCCTCTGCAATATATATCATTGCAAAAACATTCAAGGGTACATTTATGATAAACAAAACAAGTTAAAAATTTTATAACCTGCTAGAGCTTTCATTTAATGATCACTAGATGGGGCTTTACCAATGCCCACAATCAAGCTTTGTTTACACAAATGCTGAGAGAGATAGAATTCAATATCTTTTTCAAACTGTCTCCAACCTTTAAACCATTGTTTTGAGCTAGTTGGCTCACATCAGTAAAGGGTAGGAAGACCAGAAACTAGATCTAAACACCAACTCTACTAATCGGCATTTATAAAACACTTGTGGGCTATTGGTAAAGCTCCATCTAGTGATTTTATATATATATATATATATATATATATATATATATATATATATATATATATATATATTATACAGACATTAACATATATATATATATATATATATATATATATATATACAATGTCTGTTAATTAAAACAAAATTGTATTTATAATAAAAATAATAAATTTAGCAGTAGCAAACTATTATAAACAATCCTCAAATCTGCAGAAGTACTTTTAGTTAATTTCTTAAACCTGCCTGAACTGCAATGAAATTTTAAAAAAAGACAAAGCAGAAGCAAACATCATCAATTCAAATCCCATGAAGCTTGTATTCTAATGTAAGCAGCTTGTCTATTTATTAAATGCATTTTATTCCTATTTATAAAAATTGCTTCCTAATTTTTTTTTTTTTTATGATTTTTCTCTTCATGAAGAATGTTCACATTTTCAAAATCAAATTTAAATTTATATTTTCATGTTTTTTTAAATCACTATTATTTTTACTTTTTATGTGCTTATATAACAATTCATGCTCCCTCAATCTCTTCTTAATACTCACCTATATATGATAGCATACAATCACAAAAAAATGATATATGGCATTACTTTTCTCCTTGACTGTTATGACATCCTCAGAATTAGTGACAAATTTATTAATATTGTTTAGAATGTAGAATGAAACATTAAACACATTCTTATATATATATTGAACCGAGTTCGAATATGTGCATTCGAAAC
>JAQFVV010000786.1:0-131748 GCA_028023455.1 Epiperipatus broadwayi | reverse complement strand
TGTGCATTCGAAACACTGGTCTCTTAGGCAGAGAAGAACATACTCGGAGAGTATGTATGCCCAAATGATAGCTATAAAGTATATAACTAGTGTTACATTTCCAGGACATAGCTTCTTCTTGGCTGTTGAGTTCAACACCAAATCCAAAGCACTTTTTTGTTTGTGTATAAACACGGGCGCCAGCTGTTTATTCTAAAAGAATACTAAAAAAATAGACAACGCACTTTGAACAGTGGCCACTAACTCAACACCTAAATCCACAACTAGCTCAGCTGTTTGTAATCACTAATTGATTATACTTCATTAGTGGTTAAAAGAATTGATAAAAGAATTGTAAAAGGAATTTATAAAAAAGATTGATAAAAGAATTTGGTAAAAGAATTGAGAAAAAGAATTGACCGACAAATAAAGTTTAATTTTAAAGACACTTTATTAACTAACATTTATTTACTAAATTTAAACATTTTATAATTCTAATAAAAACACACGCATATTTTTAAATTAACATTTCTAAACTAGTTTAAATATTCTTGTATATTTTCATAACCGAACACTGGTATTTATCTAATTTAACCAATAATATAGATATAAGGATCACGCACCTATTAACTCATGCACACACATAATAATAATAAAGTATTACATAGCATTTGAAATTTAAACACACATATCAATAGTTCATTTATGTATGATATTGAGTTCATATAATTAGACTCTTGGAGGATTCGCACGAATTAATGAAATGCAATGGCTATTACAGTATAAACGAAAATAAGCAAATGTTTTACCTATGATTTTGAACGTAGATTTAACACTTTGTTTTCTTCTTGTTTGTTGTTTCTTCCAGTATGAATGCTTCCAGCCAGCTGGGACGTTTCCTTGATGAGTTTCCTTATTATTCATGATTATTACTATTGGAGACAATTAGATACTGACAAAGATTTTCTAAGTTGTTACATTGACATTATTTCACGGGCAGATCTTGCTGTTTTCATCGGGCTTTTTAGGCTGTGGAGAGGTGTGAATTCCCAAAATCTTCTCAGCACTGCATTTTGTTTCTGGGTATAATTAACTCAACTGATTCAATTAATTTGTGAACTGCACTCACTCAATTAATTTGTGAACTGCACTCACTCAACTAATTTGTGAACTGACTACTGTCCGATAAAAAAGGTCTATTTATACCTGCGCCTTGTTGTCTTTCTAATATCTCCGGCAAAGATCTGTTGTCAAATTCCAGTGATAATCATTTGATAAACGTGTTTTAGAAGATTGCTTAATTAGTAATAGCCATGCAATAAAATGTGTTGTTTTATTTTATTAATAGCCATTGCTGTGTTTTAAATGATAATCTTCTTTTATTTCACATACATTTTATTTATTTACAAATCGCACATATATACGCACATATATTTTTAATACAATTTACTATTTAGTTTTAACATTATTTTTTCTTTAATTAAACTTGAATGAAAAGAGATTTGTATGTTTTAACTTTTTAAATTATATTTTTACGAATACTAATAAAAACTCTTTACTTCCTTTTATAACCCTTAGTTTAATTTCTCTAACGAAACACCCCTCTCCTTTTCTGAAATTAACGATAGAAAACTATTTGATTCTTATCTTTTCCGAAAACAAGCTGCAATAAACTCAACATTTAATTTTATGTTTCTCTTTTATAAAAAATTACTTTAATAATTTAATTTTAGATAAAATTATATGTGCCTATATCAATATAGGTACATTACACTGCCCTTCCTTTTGAGAGTAAAATGCGTCATTTTTGACCATTTTATCTCTGACAACATTAAATCTTAATTTATTATTCTTTCTAAGTTTGCTTTTTGGTATCTTTTCCTTTTCCATGCTAAGGGCAATCTCCAATTATGTTTTTCTTCCTTCTATGCTGGTAACATTGCTTACAATGTTCGTCCTGGATAATGACCACGAGGACAAACTAATTTTGTGGCACAGGTATATTTTATAGACGAAGCTTTGGCTGCCAATTCTCTTGATCAGACTTTGACTAAGAAAAGGTGGCTGCAAATGGCAGGAATTTCAACTGTCCATTTCCGACTTATACCCTGGAAAACGATTGCCGATTCTCTTGACCAGACTTTGACTAAGTAGCTGCAATGGCAGGAATTTTCAACTGTCCATTTCCGACTTACGCTTTGGAAAACAAGGTATGAGATATGGGGATTCTCCCCTGAAAAGTGACTTACAACTTACTCTGGTTGTTGCCAGTGCACTTTTTTAAAAGAGGAATGATCCCAGCCAATCCGTTGCGGGTACCAGAATTTATCCAGTCGAGAGCTTTAAACTTAAACCTTATCTAACTTATTTCAATACTACCCTCATCCCTTTAGATTCGAACCCTTATACGCTCCTAATACAACTTAGATTGACTTTCATTTATATTATTTTAACCTTTCAATATTATTTTTAACTACACATGAACATTACTTTAACATATTTATTTGTATTAATCTAATCTTACACCATTATTTCAAACCATTATGAACATTATTTCAACATTATTTATTTACACTAATCTTATAATATTATCTTTAAACTATCACGGACATCAATTTACATATTTATTTATATTACGATATTACTTTTAACCCATTATTTTAACTTATATATTAACGTGCATGTACTCAGAAAAAAAAAAAAACTATTTTGCTTTATTATGATTCATTCATTATTATTTTACTAGAGATTTTTTTTTATCTTGATTATTTTAAACAATTTATTTACATCCTTTTCTTAACTTACGGTATTCAAAACAAACTTTTATTTTAACATGCGTATATTCAAAAAACTATTTTATTTTACTATGAATATTTTATTTATTTTCTACAGATATATTATACTTATTTATTTAACTTGTTTTTATTTTATGTATTTCCATTATTTTATTCATTTATTTAATTCTACAAACATTATTTCTAAATCCTTAATTTGACCCATTTATTTAACTTGATTTTATTGATTTTTATTTATTTGAACTGTTTATTTATGAACATTTCCTTAATTAATATGTGCATGGAGAAAAAAAATCTTTTATTTTGTGAAGGCTCCATTATTATTATTATTATTTGACAAAACAATCCATCATTTTAAATAGCGAAATTCTAATTCAGGCTTTTCACCTACATCAAAATAATTATATTAGACTCATAGTCCATTTCCGGTCTTTTTTGTTTATTTCCTTTACTATTCCGCCTGATTACTAACTTTTAAACTATGTCAGGCAGTTCCTTCTTTCTTTCTACTAATTTTATAATATAAATCATACTCCATATTCTCACTTCTATTTCTTGATTAAAATCTATTTTATCTCTTTCTCTTTCCATTCTATTTTCTGCCTTGTAAATTAGAAAACTTTTAAGCTTTACAGATCTCTGTATTTTTCCTAATCGTGAATATTTTTTCCTACGCTTCATCTTTGTTTTAAATCTATGTCTACAGCGAATGCGAACGTTTACTTCAACCTTTTTAAATTTTTGTAAAAACGTTTCTACACTATCTACTACCTTGAACTTATGTTTTTCTTCTATTTCTTGATCTACATTTGTGTCTACTTTATTTATCACAATGCTAACTGATTCTAGTTCAATTTCTACCTCTTTCGTGACCTCAACTTCCAGACTTTCTTTAATTAAATTTAACTCTATAACTTCTTGGTTCTTCTCTACCTTTACTGTTATCTCACATCTTATTTCTCTTACTTCTGCTCTGAGTTTTTTAATTCCTGTTTTAACCTCACTAATTTCTTACTTCAATTCTGCTCTGAGTTCTAACTGACTTTGTTCAAATTTCTGACACAATTCTTGTTGACTTTGTTTAAATTCTTGATGCATTTCTTCCATCATATTCATCATCATTTTCATCATCATTCACATCTCAGATACTTCTTCTTTCTCCTTTTCTACTAACTGTGGATTTTTAAAATATATTGGGCTTTCTTTCGGATTCATTTCTTTATTCATAGTTACGCTATTACTTTGTATTTTTTAAATTATATTTTGCAAAATTGAATTGTTTATTTTTCTTACTAAGACAGAAACTCACGCTAACTCCACCCTTTTAGTCCTTTTCACTACCCGATCTTAATGCTTTAACTCCGCCCATAACATCTAATTGACTCTGATTTGATAGCATAAATGTCAAAATCTCTTTTCATTTCGAAAAAAAAAAAATTTTCGGTCAATTCTTTTTTTTTTTTTTAAATTAAAACACTTTTACATACGTAGTTTAACTTTTTAGATTTTTATTTTCAACAAGAACAAAGTATTTAATTAACTGTCATTTATGACAGGTTCGCCCCAAGTTGGGTAAAGCCATTTGAACCGAGTTCGAATATGTGCATTCAAAACACCGGTCTCTTAGGCAGAGAAGAACATACTCGGAGAATATGTATGCCCAAACGATAGCTATAAAGTATATAACTAGCGTTACATTTCCAGGACATAGCTTCTTCTTGGCTGTTGAGTTCAACACCAAATCCAAAGCACTTTTTTGTTTGTGTATAAACACCGGCGCCAGCAGTTTATTCTAAAAGAATACTAAAAGAATAGACAATGCACTTTGAACAGTGGCCACTAACTCAATGCCTAAATCCACGACTAGCTCAGCTGTTTGTAATCACTAATAGATTATACTTCATTAGTGGTTAAAAGAATTGATAGAAGAATTGTAAAAGGAATTTATAAAAGAGATTGATAAAATAATTTAGTAAAAGAATTGATAAAAAGAATTGACCGACAAATAAAGTTTAATTTTAAAGACAATTTATTAACTAACATTTATTTACTAAATTTAAACATTTTATAATTCTAATAAAAACACACGCATATTTTTAAATTAACATTTCTAAACTAGTTTAAATATTCTTGTATATTTTCATAACTGAACACTGGTATTTATCTAATTTAACCAATAATATTGATATAAGGATCACACACATATTAACTCATGCACACACATAATAATAATAAAGTATTACATAGCATTTGAAATTTAAACACACATATCAATAGTTCATTTATGTATGATATCGAGTTCATATAATTAGACTCTTGGAGGATTCGCATGAATTAATGAAATGCAATGGCTATTACAGTATAAACGAAAATAAGGAAATGTTTTACCTAGGATTTTGAACGTAGATTTAGCACTTTGTTTTCTTCTTGTTTGTGTTTCTTCCAGTATGAATGTTTCCAGTATGAATGCTTCCAGCCGGCTGGGACATTTCCTTGATGAGTTTCCTTATTATTCATGATTATTACTATTGGAGACAATTAGATACTGATGGAGATTTTCTAAGTTGTTACGTTGACATTATTTCACGGGCAGATCTTGCTGTTTTCATCGGACCTTTTAGGCGGTGGAAAGGCGTGAATTCCCAAAATCTTGTCAGCACTGCATTTTGTTTCTGGGTATAATTAACTTAACTGATTCAATTAATTTGTGAACTGCACTCACTCAATTAATTTGTGAACTGATTCACTCAACTAATTTGTAAACTGACTAATGTCCGATAAAAAAAGGTCTATTTATATTTGCGCCTTGTTGTCTTTCTGATATCTCCGGCAAAGATCTGTTGTCAAATTCCAGTAATAATCATTTGATAAACGTGTTTTGGAAGATTGCTTAATTAGTAATAGCCATGCAATAAAACGTGTTGTTTTAGTTTATTAATAGCCATTGCCGTGTTTTTAATGATAATCTTCTTTTATTTCGCATACATTTTTTTTATTTACAAATCGCACATATATACGCACATAGATTTTTAATACAATTTACTATTTAGTTTTAACATTATTTTTTCTTTAATTAAACTTGAATGAAAAGAGATTTGTATGTTTTAACTTTTTAAATTATATTTATACGAATACTAATAAAACCTCTTTACTTCCTTTTATAACCCTTAGTTTAATTTCTCTAATGAAACACCCCTCTCCCCTTCTGAAATTAATGATAGAAAACTATTTGATTCTTATCTTTTCCGAAAACAAGCTGCAATAAACTCAACATTTAATTTTATGTTTCTCTTTTATGAAAAGTTACTTTAATAATTTAATTTTAGATAAAATTATATGTGCCTATATCAACATAGGTACATTACAATATATATATATATATATATATATATATTGTATATATATTGTAAGGTGATATATATATATATATATATATATATATATATATATATATATATTGTAAGGTGATGTCCAATCCTTATTTAAAAAAAAAAAAATAACAATTTGGAGACATATACACACATATATATATACCACAAATCTAACCATACATTCATGAAGGAATGAACACATTTTTTTTTATTAAATGTAAAATAAAATATATACATATACACATATATATACATGAATGTAGATTTTAAATCATGACGTGACAAAATAAAAAAAAAGAATATTTAACATTAAATTCTAGTAACCACATTTCTTTTGTTTAAAAGAGGAAAAAAAAACAGTAAACCTTTGTTGATTTTAGGAACGTGAAAAAAAAAATATATTTAGGCAACAGATTTTTTTTTTTTTTGTTTTAGTTGTTGTTGGTTTTTCTTGTTCAACTGAAATGCACGAAAGTAAAGTTGTAAAGAATATTTTAATTAATATATTAGTTATTAGGATTTCCATTCTTTATTTATATTAAACTATTTAATATTTGGAATTTTATTATTGATAATTGTAAAATGTTTTAAAAAGAAAAAAAAACTATTTAATCGATGAACTTTCGTTCGGTCAAATAAATGCTAAGAGCATCATAGTTATTTAACATTGTTAAAAAAATATAATTGCAATCAAATGTTTCTGGGATAAAATAAAATCAACTAATGATGAAATAGAACTTTATTAACATTACTCTAAAAGTAAAATCTTTATCATACGTTTCATGGATATATAAATAAAACTGCATAGAGATAGCGTTCGCCTTATAATATAACGTAAGCTTTAAAAAAAAAGGATTCATATTTAATAATTTATATTGTGTAAATAAAATTTAAAAATGCACTTTTGCTAATTGAGTGTCAGGGGATTTTTCTATCCTCTTGGTGTCGTTGACGTGTGATGGAGGATCGTATTTATTGGTATATATATATATATTGTTTAAATCAACGTGGAAAAATCTTGTTATAAATGGAAATGCATGGCTTTAAAATCAAACGCCGAGGAATTCAATTTCGTCATGGGAAGTGTAATGCTTAAAACGTCAACATGATTTAATATACATGAAGGAAAGAAAGACATCATCTGCTAAGAATCCCGAAGCTGCTCTTAAAAATTTAATGTGATATTGTTTTAAGGAATTCCAAAATTTCATTATATTTTATGTTTCAAATTTTTTTTTTTAATGTATACTGAGAGTTGGGTTGTGAATTTTTCTCACTCTTTTATCCAAGTGTCGCAAACATTTTTAAAAAAAAAAAAAAAAAAAACAAAAGAACCCATTTGTTTAGATTTTTATAGGGTGAGAGAGATGCACAACTCAAACTATACATCAATATATTATAAATGTTTTGTAAATAAAATATTATCATAATGGAAGGTTTAAAACTGGACAATGACTGAAACAAAAAGGTAAGATTTTAAATATTTACATTTATTAAATAATTAATACGATAAAATCAAACTAATTAATAATTAAATATATATAATATTTTCTTAACTATACAAAACACAAATTAGCAATTCATGGACATAACTTTGAGGTATATTGAGGGGACGTAAACAGAATGATAATCATACCTTAATAATATAATTTTATATTCAAAATAATTAATACGTTATTGTAAATTATGCACTAAATTTTATAATTCTTATTTCAGCCCATATTTTAATATTTGAATTACAGCTAGTCATATTGTTGTAAGGATAAATTAATGTTTTATAATAATCATGTATATATTCGGTTGATTTATAAATATTATAACTATAAGCATGATCTGTTAATAAATATTTATTGTTTAAAGTTAAAACCTTTGTTTCTCTGGTATCTATATTGTCAAGCATCATTCATACTTCACTCACCAGTATAGCTATTATACCTACATACAGATTTTAATTTATTATTAGCAATAGCCATTAAGGATCTATATAGAGGTCACATTATTGCTATCCTATTTAATTCCATCCTTGAGCAGAGTTAAAGGCTAGTATCTGCACTGAGTTAGAACTCCGAGTAGTAATAGGACCTATAAGTAGAGAAGGCTCTGGGTGTACTATCCTAAAAGGTTTTATAGTCCGTTACATATTTTGGCAACCCAAACATTTGGGGCAGCAATTAATTAAATATCTTACCCTGTAGACGCCCAGTACATTTTACGGTCCATTACATATTTTTGGCGCCCAACATAGGGCCTGAAAATATTTACCTTTTATAATCAACTAATTTAGTCACATATTTTAACATTCCATAAATATTTTCATAAGCACACTGAAACAATGTTTTGTACATAATTTTATACAAACTACATACTGTTACATTTTTGACACCATCAACAGTGAAATTCATTCTAGTTGGTAGTCTGTTACATTTTGGCATGCAATGTGGTAAGCTTGAATACTTAGATTCACTGCATGTGAAAAGTTTTGTCTATTATATTGTGATACACAATGTGTTGAGCTTTAAAGAGTTGGGCCTATCACATGTTATTGTATATTTTTAGTGTGACATAAATTGAATTTATGAGAAATTGTCCATAATTTCAGTATAACCTGATTTATCATATTTTAGTTGGTCAGTTAATAAACTATAAATTACATAACCCTATGGATTAAATGGTGTGGCAACTTAATGCTATGGTTAATTTAGTCAATAAACAATAAGTTCAAATAACTCTGAGTGAAAGTATGAATTGATAAATAGAGACCAAAGCTAAATAGATGATCAAGAATCTAATAAGAGTAGGCAAGTGAAGCAGATAAGGGAAAAATATATAAAGCCAGCATTAATACCAATGATATGTAAATACGTAAGGTAGCCAAAATCACGTGTGATGACACAAGTTGGTAGAAGATCCTATGACATATTATAGAATATTATATAAAAAGAAATAATTTTTCCATAGAGTAGATATTTTAAGGAAAAGTGTTAGTTTATTTTGTATGTTTCTCAGAAGTGGGAGATATTTGTCAAGTATGAGTAAGGAATTATATATAAAGCCACAGTCTGCTCAATCACCTGGAATTTTACTAACCCAAGTTACAGAAAATAGTGGAGCCATGATGCAGATGCTCCAAACATTATTGGATCGGATGGATAGCATGAGTGGTCGGATGAATAATCGGATGGATAGCATAAGTGGTCAGTTAGATATCGTCAAGGCTGACATGAATGGTCGGATGGATAGCATGAGTGGTCAGATGAATGATTGGATGGATGACATGAATGGTCGGATGGACACAATCAAGGCTGAAATAAGCAACATGGTAACTAAGGCTGATATTGACAAATTGGATGAGGAGGTTAAGAAAAGAATTAGTGGCATTGAAATGAAAGTTTCTACAGCCATGGAGCAGTTATCTTCAGAGATGAATGAAGTGCATAACAGTAGTACGGAATTAAAGCGAAATGTAGAGGAGATGAAATTAAATATAGATGTAGTGAGCTTGCAGTGTCAAGAGCAGTATACTGAATTTAAGGAAAGTATTACCACTCAAATTGAGAATAAAGTTAAGGAAGTTCACCAAGCCCAGGAATCTACTAAGATAGAGGATATAAAGTTTACTATGGTAACTAAAACTGATATTGATGATTTGGAGATTCAAATAAATAATAATTTGGAAGCAAAGGTAATGTGTATAAAGGAAAATATAGATAGGATAGAATCTAAAACTTATGATATTAATAATAGAGTTGATAGTATGAGCTGTGATATTAATGATATAAAAAAATCTAGTTTTATTTTTGAATCCAATCGAAGTACTAAATATTCTGTTACTACGGAAACTTCTCTTGTACATGAATGTCCTGCTACAGGGACTCAGCAAGTACTTGAAGACATAATAGAAAATCATTCCACCAATTTTAAGTTGAAAGGGGCAATCCCAAAAACATTTTGGGATGATGCTGATTCAATCCTTACCATGAAGAGTATGAGAATGAATATGTTAGATGATCAAGCAGAACAAGTTAATGTGAGCATCCAATGTTCAGAACATAAAGTTTATTCTAAATACAAGCTCCATGAACATAGTAGCAAAATCCAAGAAAGGCTATTATATGCTCAAAGGCTTTTCAAAAAAGAAAATTGTCCCATTATTGAAGCCAACTTTGAAAAGTCAAATGAAGTCGATATACTTGTTCATCTTGAATGTGTATTATGGCACAACAAGTCTCTTCATAATCAGGAAGATGACCAAGTCATAGACAGTTGCCAGATGTTACTGGAATCAACTATACTCCCGACAAAGAAACAGAAAGGTCCCAGATTCCATAAGCTTTGCAACACTTATGAAGGTCCCTTCACATTTATTGAAAGTCCTTAAAAGAGAAAGGCACAAATTAAGGACAGACTTCATGATTGCAACCCTGGAACATAAAAAATGGACTTTCTTAATGATTGAACCCTGTAAATAATGTTAAGTGAATATATATTTATAAAAAAAAAAATGTTGAGTTTACTTTTGACTATTAAATCTTATAAAAATAATAGGGGGTGGGTGAAGCAGACAGAACGGGTAGTGAATTACATAAATTGGGGTGCAAATGAATCTACTGGATTCGCACCCATCCAACTATATTTTAACCAACCTATTCCTTCATTATTTGTGAAATACAAACCTCCAATTGAATGTCATCATTATGACATAGAAACTAAAATTCAAATGGCTCGACAACAGTTAATTAATAAATCCAATTTTAGAAATAAGAAGGGAAAGAAAAGCAGACATCACTTTAAGATTGGGGACAAGGTTTTTGTGAAAACACATAGCCCAAGTAAACCAATGGATAATGTTTATCATAAATTTTGTCAACAATATGCTGGACCATATGCTATTGTGAAACAAGCTGGCCCAAATGCATTTTGGTTAAATATTGATGGAGAGATAAAAGGAACTTATAATGCTCGGATATTAAAGCCATACAGTGGTTGTCAAGAATTGCCATGTACAGAAGCTTAGTTATTTGTAAACAGATGACCATGATTAAAATAGATGAAAGTAAAGTTTATAAAAAAAAATGTAAATGGGTATATGCAAGTGTATTGTAATGAGAAAGACATCATTGTTCATGAGTAAATAGCTAGAGTAGGTAGATGTGATGAGGATGCACTCAAATTAATGTTGAAACATTTTATTGAGGTATCTTAGAATTGGCTGAGATGTGGGAATGGACCCATAGAATGTGGGAATCCCATATTTTGTTCAGACCTTATAAAAATCCAATAAGACTCCTAGGGAGCAGGATATAGGCTGACAAACTCAAATATGTGCCTTCTGGAACAGAGACACTTAACCAGTCAAATTCAGACTATTCAACCGTCATATAGTTAACAATTTTAGAAAGGATAATAGAAACAATGTTAATGATGACAGTAATTCAATGTTAAGATGAAAGAGATAAGGATAGGAGTCTAACCAAAAATGAGTAATATAAAAAAAAAAAAAGCAAATGTATATTGATGGGTAAATGAAAATAAGTACTACAGCATTAGAACTCTCCCTATTTAAAAAGAATAAAATTATCCAACACAATAATCATCCAAACCTTTGTTTAGGTGCTAAAATTTTGACAATGGTCTAAATTTTAACCTTCTAAGGGTAGGGGAAATGTAAGGTGATGTCCAATCCTTATTTAAAAAAAAAAAATAACAATTTGGAGACATATACACACACACATATATATATATATATACCACAAATCTAACCATACATTCATGAAGGAATGAACACATTTTTTTTTATTAAATGTAAAATAAAATATATACATATACACATATATATACATGAATGTAGATTTTAAATCATGACGTGACAAAATAAAAAAAAGAATATTTAACATTAAATTCTAGTAACCACGTTTCTTTTGTTTAAAAGAGGAAAAAAAAGAGTAAACCTTTGTTGATTTTAGGAACGTGAAAAAAAAAATATATCTAGGCAACAGATTTTTTTTTTTTTTTTTTTTTAGTTGTTGTTGGTTTTTCTTGTTCAACTGAAATGCACGAAAGTAAAGTTGTAAAGAATATTTTAATTAATATATTAGTTATTAGGATTTCCATTCTTTATTTATATTAAACTATTTAATATTTGGAATTTTATTATTGATAATTGTAAAATGTTTTAAAAAGAAAAAAAAAACTATTTAATCGATGAACTTTCGTTCGGTCAAATAAATGCTAAGAGCATCATAGTTATTTAACATTGTTAAAAAAATATAATTGCAATCAAATGTTTCTGGGATAAAATAAAATCAACTAATGATGAAATAGAACTTTATTAACATTACTCTAAAAGTAAAATCTTTATCATACGTTTCATGGATATATAAATAAAACTGCATAGAGATAGCGTTCGCCTTATAATATAACGTAAGCTTTAAAAAAAAAGGATTCATATTTAATAATTTATATTATGTAAATAAAATTTAAAAATGCACTTTTGCTAATTGAGTGTCAGGGGATTTTTCTATCCTCTTGGTGTCGTTGACGTGTGATGGAGGATCGTATTTATTGGTATATATATATATATATATTGTTTAAATCAACGTGGAAAAATCTTGTTATAAATGGAAATGCATGGCTTTAAAATCAAACGCCGAGGAATTCAATTTCGTCATGGGAAGTGTAATGCTTAAAACGTCAACATGATTTAATATACATGAAGGAAAGAAAGACATCATCTGCTAAGAATCCCGAAGCTGCTCTTAAAAATTTAATGTGATATTGTTTTAAGGAATTCCAAAATTTCATTATATTTTATGTTTCAAATTTTTTTTTTAATGTATACTGAGAGTTGGGTTGTGAATTTTTCTCACTCTTTTATCCAAGTGTCGCAAACATTTTTTTTTAAAAAAAAAAAAAAAAACAAAAGAACCCATTTGTTTAGATTTTTATAGGGTGAGAGAGATGCACAACTCAAACTATACATCAATATATTATAAATGTTTTGTAAATAAAATATTATCATAATGGAAGGTTTAAAACTGGACAATGACTGAAACAAAAAGGTAAGATTTTAAATATTTACATTTATTAAATAATTAATACGATAAAATCAAACTAATTAATAATTAAATATATATAATATTTTCTTAACTATACAAAACACAAATTAGCAATTCATGGACATAACTTTGAGGTATATTGAGGGGACGTAAACAGAATGATAATCATACCTTAATAATATAATTTTATATTCAAAATAATTAATACGTTATTGTAAATTATGCACTAAATTTTATAATTCTTATTTCAGCCCATATTTTAATATTTGAATTACAGCTAGTCATATTGTTGTAAGGATAAATTAATGTTTTATAATAATCATGTATATATTCGGTTGATTTATAAATATTATAACTATAAGCATGATCTGTTAATAAATATTTATTGTTTAAAGTTAAAACCTTTGTTTCTCTGGTATCTATATTGTCAAGCATCATTCATACTTCACTCACCAGTATAGCTATTATACCTACATACAGATTTTAATTTATTATTAGCAATAGCCATTAAGGATCTATATAGAGGTCACATTATTGCCATCCTATTTAATTCCATCCTTGAGCAGAGTTAAAGGCTAGTATCTGCACTGAGTTAGAACTCCGAGTAGTAATAGGACCTATAAGTAGAGAAGGCTCAGGGTGTACTATCCTAAAAGGTTTTATAGTCCGTTACATATTTTGGCAACCCAAACATTTGGGGCAGCAATTAATTAAATATCTTACCCTGTAGACGCCCAGTACATTTTACGGTCCGTTACAATATATATATATCCTTAAAAATTTCACTTGTGGATTTGAAATAAATGGAATAGTTAATATCCATTGTTTATTATTAATCTTCATTTCCTTTAAACCATTATAACTTTTTTAAATTGTCATAAAGTATTGCTTATTTGGTCCAATTTATAAACAACATCAAGCAATTCCTTGGCAAATATCTCAATATTTTTCAGTTTATCACTTTGATAATAACACAATTTTTCATTACGAAACAAAAAAGATCTAAAACTTGCCATCTTATGTATAATTTACCTTTGATTTACAAATTATATGTCCCCTTTTTGCAGTGGCTTAATTACTAATTTATAATTTAATATACTGTTATATCTTGTAATAATTAAACTAAATATATAAACAAAAAAAGACTTATAAATCCAAGAAATAATAGTATATTTCAAACCAGAGGACTGGTTTTCATCAGAAAGAAAAAAGATACACAGTAAAATGGTGATAATCAAAAATTACAGATTTGATAAAAGATTATAAAAGATTATAAATTTAACAAACCCTCCCTGATTGGTCACAAAATCTAACACAGAATCTCTATCCAATCAATGACAGAATTCAAACAATGTAGTTTTTTTTTTTTTTGTTTGAATTCTGTCATTGATTGGGTAGATATTCTGTGTTAGATTTTGTGACCAATCAGGGAGAGTTTGTTAAATTTATAAACTTTTATAATCTTTTATCAAATCTGTATTTTTTTATTATTGCCATTTTACTGTGTATTTTTTTCTTTCTGATGAAAATCAGTCCTCTGGTTTGAAATATAATATTATTTCTTGTATTTATAAGTCTTTTTTTGTTTACATATTTAGTTTAATTATTACAAGATATAACAGTATATTAAATTATAAATTAGTAATTAAGCCACTGCAAAAAGGGGACATATAATTTGTAAATCAAAGGTACCAATTATGCATAAGACGGCAAGTTTTAGATCTTTTCTGTGAATATTAATGTGAGCACAGCTATTTTTTGTATGTGAACATAGTCTAATTTTTGTATGTATACACATATGTATATTTTAATTTTGGATTTTTTATTTATTTATTTATTTTTATTTCAATTTAAATAGAATTTAAGCTTGATTAGGAGGAAATGTAGTTTTTTTTTTGTTTGAATTCTGTCATTGATTGGCTAGATATACTTTGTCAGATTTTGTGACCAGTCACGGAGGGTTTGTTAAATTTATAATCTTTTATAATATTTTATCAAATCTGTAATTTTTGATTTTCACCATTTTACTGTGTATTTTTTTTCTTTCTGATGAAAACCAATCCTCTGGTTGAAATATAATATTATTTCTTGGATTTATAAGTCTTTTTTTTTGTTTTTATATGTATTTCCTTTGGTTATATATATATATATATATATATATATATATATATATATAACCAAAGGAAATACATAAGGTTTACTGCTTCTATATATATATATATATATATATATATATATTGAAGCAGTAAACCTTAACTTAAGATTGTGCTTCATGTTTCTACCTACTAACCCAAGTTTAAATCCCTATTTCCCATCCCACTCCTTTTGTCATGTATATATATATTTCATGTATATATTTGAGATGCACACCTAAATTATAAAATTTAATGTTTCAATAACATGTTTTAAAATTATTATTAATTCTTTTTATTAATTATTAGTTCTTTTTTATTAAAGTATTATAGATGCAGCTCAAATATATATATATATATATATATAGGAGCAAAACTTACTAACAAAATATTGATGTTTTTAAATATTTATTATATGCCATTTTTAGCTTTTTTTTTAAATTGCTTGTTTTTCTATTAAACTGTATATTTTGTATAAAATCCAATATGGAAGATGTGACTGTTGTTAATTGTCAAAAAACAATTAAGGGTTGGAAGCACTATTATTTTAATCTGGGGTAGGTATTTTTAATTAAAGTTTTACTTAAAAGGGGATTAAGATTAGAGATACTTTTGTTAAAAAAACATGTTGTCAAATCTATTTCTAATCTGGAAATAGATTTGAATTTATTTTTGGATGTTATCTTACAATTGCATCTTCAAAAACAACTGATAAAAGAAAAAGTATAAAATGACTGAATTTTGAATCACACAGGAGATTAGCCACTATTAAGAGATTAGCTACTATTGAAAGATTTGATTGTAAACATACTACATGTCACTTGAAATCTAAAATGATGTAGTCATAAATCCACCCTCTTGCTGACCCTGGTGGGTCATTCTCCCCGCTAATGTACCATCTAACTGCTGCCCTGAAAGAAAGTAAAGATCCGATGGAGAACTTTTAAAAATGCTAATAGAGAAGCTTGCTGTCACCAAGAAGAATTCATTTGGATCCTCAATTTGCCATGTATGAGCCATACTTTGAAAATAGACTTATTAAATTTGCGCAAGGTAATTTTTACGCTACTATTTGAAAATGAATCTAGCTTCACTAATCTCAAATTCTGCTATCAAGATTTCTACCATATTGTTCAATTTTCTATCTTTTAAATTAATATGTAAATGTAATTTGATCTTAAATGGTTTTTGCTCTTAAATGATTTTATAAATCTAATTTTCTCTCATATGCTCTAACTTTCTTTTAACTTTGGTGTATCATTTATTTATATGTATTTATTACTTGATTTTATATATATGCTTTTATTATTATTATTATTATTTTGCCAATCTCAAAAAAACTGGTGAGCTTAATTTATAAAAATCTTTTCTGTCTTTTAAGTAAACTTTCATGAATCAAGTTTATTAACGTTCCCTTAAAATATAACATATTGTTAATTAATCAGTTCGCCAGATTGTTTTATGAATCAACATTTTAGGTTCATTTTTAATATAAAAATTGATTTGTTTAACTCTGAAAATCCAGAACTCAAGCTAATTAATGCTCTGAAACATTTATTTTATAATTATTTATTAAATTCTCAAAGGGTGATTTATAATTTGTTTCCTATATAACTGCTAATCTTACTTCATTTTTCATACTCTTAAAATTTCAAATCTTGTATTTAAATATTTCAGTTATTATAAAAATCATGAAGGTGGAATTGGATTGTTTTAAATAGTGGGAAAGGGAAGGGGGTGAATCTTAATGTCTCTTTTACTTAATCAAATCTTAACGTATATTTTATTAATTTAAAATCTAAATCTTAATGTTTCTTTTGCTATATAAAATCTTCAAGTATATTTTAAGTAAATGAAATGTAAATCTCTCTATATATATTATAATTGCATAGCATATTATTTGTCTAAATTATAGTACTCAAACAAGGGTCATTTATTTTAAAGCAGTAAAATTTATTCAATATTGTTAGCGACATTTATCATTCGTACTGCGTTTCTGTCATATAGCCTATCTTCGTATATATATATTACATGCTTCTAATCTGGGGGTTGCGACAAGTTCAAACCCATAGATTTGTTTTCGTATCTTGTTCCATAGATAGTTGAGCTATCTGGAACCACATTTATTCTGTATAAAATGCCTCTGATGATGATTCCATAAGTTTGGCACACGCTATGCATATTCACTTGGTATAGATAAAAGGCCTATCGCATCGGTTATACCAGCAAAAATCTGGGCCATGCCATGCCAATCTACTTTTTTCTAAGCACTACCCAAAAAGGGGGTGTGAGATTTCATTTTTCATCCAGAAGCATGACCTTTTCCTCATAGTTATTTTTAGGCTATTATGTCAGCATCCACAAACTTCTACGTATTATTATTATTTCTTTTGCTTCATGACCCAGTTTTAATGCTCTAATATTAAAATTGCGCTCTGCTTAAAATATATATATAAATGCAAACTACTTCTAGTTTTCTTGATTAAATTTATTTCAATCATATACAGTCTTACCGTCATAATTTATATATCTATATTTAAGAGTATCTATATGCCTTGGGAAAAATAAAGCGTTCGTCTTACTATTGTTAAAATAATTTTTCATTAAATATTTTGTCATAGATTCAAATATAATCAAATGTTTTCAAATGTATTTTGTTTATTTTCACGACCTCAATGGCGTGAAAATAAATTATATCATATGTATAATGAATGAATGCTCCCCTCAATCATATGTTAGTCACCACATTTCAGAACCGTAATCCAAAGTGTTAATAGCAATTTTATGTAACTTCTTTCTAATAACTGATTGGCATCTTAATATTAGACCCACCAAAGATGTGTGTTTATTTATAATATATTATTTAGCTAAGAAAGAGCATATGAGAACTAATAGCATGAATGACACTATGTAACCACTTGCTCATTCATGCACACACTAATGTATATAATTAATTTATAAATGTATAATAATTTGTCAGTATATTAAAGTATATTTTATTGTCTAACTTATTTGAGTAGTTCGAATTCCTTCTTTTCTCCACTTCCAAAAGTAAAGCCTGTTTACATATATATATATATATATATATATATATATATATATGTAAACTAATATATATATATATATATATACGCTCTATATATTAGTTTAGTCATAGTATTATAGAAGTCTCATTGTTTTGCTCAGCTTTGCTAGTCGGCCGGATTAAAATTAATTCTCATGTGCCATCACTATTATGTTATTCATTAGGTGTTTGATCTGGAACTTACAGAGTGGGTTCGAATTTAGGCTCGTCCCTGACCTAAATCTTGGGCTTGACTGGGTTTGAAGTACATTTTATGAGTTCCAGCTCATGTTAGATGGATAAACATGTTTTGACCGGCACAATATATATATATCAGAAAGAAAATAATTTGCCAACATCCACATTCACGTATAAACCTTTATGGTACTCACCTGCAGTCACCCATCGGCCAGAGTTTTAAACCACAATTAAATCACTTGTAGTTAGAATGTATTCATATAAAAAACAACATTTGCTTGGTCAGTAACAGTTAGCATATATATGAATATCCTCTAAACTCAAGTGATTCACTTATTGCTTGAATCAGTTTTCTGATGGTTACACACACAATTTATATCTTAACAAACACACATATCACAATCTGTTTATTTTACAAATATTAATTTTAAAATCTGTTTAATGTATTATTTTTTTAAATAAATTTAATTATATATTTTTTAAAATTATGAAACATGTAACAAAAATATGTGGTTTTATAATGCATATTGAAACAGTTCGATCTGAAGATTGATCTTAGTTTCATGGTTTTTTTTTCTTTCTTTCTTTGTTTGTTTTGGTTGTTTTCAAATCTTAGTATAGCAGATTTGCTATAAACCATTATTTCGCGCAATGAGGCTTTGTTCATCCAAGCTACATAAATTTAAATTGTTCATGTCATGTTTTATGTAGATAATTAAATAAATCCGTTAGATAAATATTGTAAGTAATAAAATATATACATCGTGTGTGTGCGTGGTTTGGATACCAATATAAGATTATTTTAAAGAGAAAGAGAAAGTTTCATTGCTCGAATAGGTCTTAATTTTAAATAGTTAATACTTGTACAGATTTATTTAAAAAAAAAAAAAACATTTCAATCTACCGACTGGATAATAAAAGTGAAATTGCTAAAGGCCCGAAAATCAAGGAAGGCGGAGTCCAAAATGAGGTGACCAACGACCAGGAGAACTGTGGGAACTTTGGCCATTTTAAATTGCATCATGTTAAATTGCACATGCAGATTGCATCATCCTGGATTACATCATTCTGTATTGCATCATTTTTTTTCCTTTTTGACCACTCCGTAAGAGGGGAAAACATCAGAGTAAATTTGGAGAGTGCAGTGTTAAGAAGTGATCTATAAACTTTGATAATGTTGGGATAGGTCCAGTAAGCTGATCCCTATCCTGCCGATGAAACCCTCATAGCCTGCCGAAAGATCATGTGCTGTGATTCCAGTTGTCCAACTTTCATATGCCTATAGTTCCAGTTTCCAACCCTAAACTTTGAAAGCCAATATGTCATTATATCAAAACCCAAATGTGTGCCTATGTTCTAAGTAATCATCATTGCAAGAAATGCGTCTGGACAAAGAAAAAATGGTAAATCTAATTTACATGAACTTTTACTTTCTTTAATGCCAGTCCCTTATATAAGTAGATTTAAATCTGTACTAAGTATGCTAAATATTTGTTATTATGTATTTTGTTCTTTTGATAAAATATATATATTAAACCTGTAGTAAACGTATCCCTTTCGACCTGTTAAATTTTTTTATTCTAGTCTTTAATAACAAGTTGCTAATGCCTTAAGTTTTACGATGATTTTAAATAGATATGTTATCCATCATTATATATATATTTGTTTTAAATTGATGTATGTGTTATAGTTTAATGAAGGATGTTTTATTCTATGCCACCAGGTAGTTAATATCTAAAATCTATTTTATCTATTTAAGCACGTTTTCCGATACGGGGGGGGGGTAATAATCAAGGGTAGCCATTGTTGTGTTTACTACTTCCGAACGGTCAGGGGGGCATGAGATTCAGAGTGTAATTAATTAACAGTTAAATATATGATTTTCTAAGCTTATCGTGTGGTTTTAAATTACTTTATCAGACGGTTACATGGGAAAAGTATGGTGGAATAAATAAGGTCTTATATAAATATTTATAATTTCTGCTTCGAGCATTCATTCACCATGTTACTGGTTTAGTGCTATATTTCGTTTCCCATAGCTAGATTCGGTGTCGTCCATGATTTCAAACAAGGGAGAGAGAAATTCTCCTAGCCTCCTCAGTGGGTGTGAATACTTGCCAAAGTGTGAGCCACCGAGTCTTCGTTAATGCACCGCAAGCTATTACTTCTGATTATTATGTTTGTTTCATATAGCAGCCAGTCACATCACCCTATATTGGAAGATATAAGCCCATTCTCCATCCCCGCAGTATGTGATGGTTTGATTTGTTTAAAATCAATGAGGCGACCTTAATTTAATAAAGAATTTAGTCTAATAAAGATAAAACAGTTAACGTTTTGTTTGCTCTGACCCTCATATCTCTCGTACATAATTAATCACGTAAACAAATTAATTGTTTAAGTTACGCTAATATTATATTTAAAAGAAATCATCTGTGGTATTGCCTACACCGGTCGTAGTTAAAATGATTATAAAGCAAACCAAAATATTGAATGCAATGTTGTCCGTCGATTACATCTATATAGATTTCCATTAAAGACTAGAAGTAAAATAAGTAATGTTGTATATAACAAATAATTATATTGTGTTTAAATTTTATCTAATCATAAGAGTAATTATTAAACATTTGTGTAATGTAGTTTGTCTCTCTCTTCCTTAAATAATTATTTCACTGTCATTTGATTACTGTCTGTATCGACAACATGAGAATATATATATTGCATTGATTGTACCTAGCGTTGAGCATCCACCACACAGCTATATATAGATAAGTTAGGCAGAATTATTGTCTGTGTTCCCACCGAGCCAGTGTTAGGCGATACCATGTACTATGGATTCTGTTATACCTCAGTCACTTGTGCGCAGGGTTTGGGTCTGAACTCAGTTTGGTTTTGGATTTAGTTCCAGAATCAGTCTGGTTTGAAGTCGGTTTCTGTGTGTAGTTGATGGGCCGTGGCTGACTGGTACAGTAGGTTAAATTTTGGACACCCTTAGTGGTGTTCTGATGAAGAAATCTCCCATACCCTGTAAAATAGATAAGAGTAAATAGTGAGTTATAGGAATATATTTTGTGTTTATACTGTTGAATATAGTTTGCGTTATTAAATGAGCAGTTTATAGTGATGTTTTGAAGTAAGCCAAATAGACTAATATTTCCCACTTGTCAAGTAGATTTATTTAAATATATTATTCACTAATAGTTTTTTTGTGACAGAACAAATTGTTTTTTTTTGTGTGTGTTAGAGAAAAGATGTAGAGACGCTTGCTAGGTTATTAATATTCGAATGCGTGTGTATGTATATACATGTTTAGTATAGAAACCCTCTCAAAGAAATCGCATAATAAATGTCAGTTGAGTTAAGTTTATTATCCTGAATATGTTATCTGTTAGGGAAAGTAACCACTTAGGTCAAGTTTTATTGTGTATCACCAAACAGCCAAGTGCAGTTGATGAACTGTTTAATGATGTGTATATTTACGTTATAGAAATTGAAATTTTAAGTGATAGCACCGCAGAAGTTAGTATCAATATCAAACAATGTTTTATTAAAACAAGTTAAAAGTACTTAAATTGCATAATCAATGTATATATTCGAGTGAGCAGTGGATTAAACTATCCATGGCCCACATTTTGCAGACTGGCGCCTTTCAAATAAATTTGTCAGCAAAATGTTGTCCATACAGCTGTAATGAAGGTTTTGTTTTAGGAAAAAAAAAGAGAGAGAGAACCGCTGACGGTATTATAAAATAGTTTACTGGATATATACCAATTATTAGTATGTTTTTTGTGTATATATAAGACTGAGGAGAACAGTTTGAATCGGGTGAAATAAATCTTGTCCCATTTATTTAACAGTTTAGATATGTTGTTATATATATACAGAAAAAAAAAGGAAAGTGGGTGGCTTATATAACAAAATTAATCGCAGCATAGGTGAACGAAAGAGAGTGAGGCATACAAACTGGATGTGAAAGGGGGGAACTCAGTATCTTGGCAGATAGGGAAGATTAGGCATATAGGATTAGGAATCAGTATATCATGAATTTATAAAGAAATATTTTAGCAAAAATCAAATTAACATTAAAATTACGCTTACAGAAAGAGAAAATCATAGAATGGAAGAACCACTAGGGGAAAGTAAATCATCGGGAAGTAGTACCAAACTGACAGACACAGCAAGTGACCATGAAGTTACTTTTAAAGAAAGGTCTAACAAAGGAAACAGTAGACAATCAAAGAGAAACAGCAAGCAGAGACGTCACACCGATGGTGGGAAATTTTATGCGATCCTCGAGGAAATGAGGGAGGATAGAAAACTGATGCTGGCTATGATGGACCAGATGTTGAACATACAAGAAAGGTGTATGGGAATTGACCATAAGCCAGATCAGAAAAGGGAGTCCTATAGCAACCCAAAGGAATAGGATGTTCAAACCAGACCAAAGGAGTTTGAAAGTCAGAGCAGGGAAGACCGTGAAGAAGAAAGAATGAACCAGAAGGCAGAAGTTGATAATGAGGAGCCAGATTTGAAAATAGAGGGACAGGATCCACTTGAAGTACCGAAGGCAGCAGTGAAGATTACTATCAAGGGAAATGAAACAAAGCTACAGCAGAATACAAATCCACAAATAAGAATGGGTAATATACCATATTATGGGTCATCTATCCAAATTCAGATCTTTAAAGGTGAGCAGGGGGAGAATCCAGCCATCCATTTAGATAGCATTAGGGAATTTTTCTGTTTACACCCAATGGCTGAGAAGGAGAAAATGATGGTGGCCAGCCATTACCTAAGAGAATCTGCGAAATCTTGGTGGAAATTATTGAACAATCCACCTATCACGATTCAAGGCTATGAAAGGGCTCTCTTAAAGAGATATTGGAGTGAGGAGAGGCAGGAGGGAATTTTACACAGACTCTCCAACCAGAAATATCATGAAAATAATAAGCAGTGTTACGCAGCATTCTTCATCCACCAAGTGACAGTGCTTAAATCCTTAACCATTTTCAAATACAGTGAGCAACATATTATCCGGCTTATTGTACACAATCTGCCCACATGGATACAAAGAATGATGATAGGAATATGCCCCATGTCATTTGAAAAAGCTATCAAACTTTTAAACCAGATAGATTATGGGGATTTGTCTCCAACAAGAAGGGAATGGGATCAGGGTCATCACAACCCTAGACAGTTAAAACCATATATACCTCTGGACCCAGGGAGATAATAATGGGCACATATAGCTCAGGGTACCTGGGTAAATGACCATAATTTAAATATAGATTTTGAGTAATGAATAACAGATATTACCAAACAGACTGCTTGATAAAATGTATTGTTTTAGACCCATGTTTGAACCCAAATTCTCACCCAGACTGTTCTCTGAAGTCAAACAACTTTGTAAGTCGATGCAGGCTCGATAAAATATGTATAAACATTTTTTTTATTGTTTTTTTTTGAAATGAGAAGAAATGAAACAGTTCGATCTGAGGATCGATCTTAGTTTCATGGTTTTATTTTCTTTCTTTCCTTGTTTGTTTTGGTTGTTTTCAAATCTTAGTATAGCAGATTTGCTATAAACCATTATTTCACGCAATGAGGCTTTGTTCATCCAAGCTACATAAACTTAAATTGTTCATGTCATGTTTTATGTAGATAATTAAATAAATCCATTAGATAAATATTGTATGTAATAAAATATATACATCGTGTGTGTGTGTGGTTTGGATACCAATATAAGATTATTTTAAAGAAAAAGAGAAAGTTTCATTGTGCGAATAATTCTTAATTTTAAATAGTTAATACATGTACAGATTTATTTTTTTTTTTAAAAAAAAAAAACATTTCAATGTACCGACTGGATAATAAAAGTGAAATCGCTAAAGGCCAGAAAATCAAGGAAGGTGGAGTCCAAAATGAGGTGACCAATGACCAGGAGAACTGTGGGAACTTTGGACATTTTAAATTGCATCATGTTAGATTGCATCATGTTAAATTGCATCATGCAGATTGCGTCATCCTGGATTACATCATTCTGTATTGCATCATTTTTTTTCCTTCATGACCACTCCGAAAGAGGGGAAAACATCAGAGTAAATTTAGAGACTGCAGTGTTAAGAAGTGATCTGTAAACTTTGATGATGTTGGGCTAGGTCCAGTAAGCTGATCCCTGTCCTGCCGATGAAACCCTCCTAACCTGCCGAAAGATCATGTGCTGTGATTCCAGTTGTCCAACTTTCATATGCCTATAGTTCCAGTTTCCAACTTTGAAAGCCAATATGTCATTATATCAAAACCCAAATGTGTGCCTATGTTCTAAGTAATCATCATCGTAAGAAATGCGTCCGGATGAAGAAAGACTGGTTAATCTAATTTACATGAACTTTTACTTTCTTTAATGCCAGTCCCTTATATAAGTAGATTTAAATCTGCATTAAGTATGCTAAATATTTGTTATTATGTATTTTGTTCTTTTGATAATATATATATATATATATATATATATATATATATATATATATATATTAAACCTGTAGTAAACATATCCCTTTCCACCTGTTAAATTTCTTTACTCTAGTCTTTAATAACAAGTTGCTAATGCCTTAAGTTTTACGATGATTTTAAATAGATATGTTATCCATCATTATATATATATATATTGGTTTTAAATTGATGTATGTGTTATAATTTAATGAAAGATGTTTTATTCTATGCCACCGGGTAGTTAATATCTAAAATCTATTTTATCTATTTAAGCATGTTTTCCGATATGGGGTGGGGGGATAATAATCAAGGGTAGTCATTGTTGTGTTTACTACTTCCGAATGGTCAGGGGGGCATGAAATTCAGAGTGTAATTAATTAACAGTTAAATATATGATTCTCTAAGCTTATCGTGTGGTTTTAAATTACTTTATCAGACAGTTACGTGGGAAAAGTATGGTGGAATAAATAAGGTCTTATATAGATATTTATAATTTCTGCTTCGAGCATTTGTTCACCATGTTACTGGTTTAGTGCTATATTTCGCTTCCCATAGCTTGATTCGGTGTCTAGTCCGTGATTTCAAACAAGGGAGAGAGAAATTCTCCTAGCCGCCTCAGTGGGTGTGAATACTTGCCAAAGTGTGAGCCACCCAGTCTTCGTTAATACACCGCAAGCTATTACTTCTGATTATTATGTTTGTTTCATATAGCAGCCAGTCACATCACCCTATATTGGAAGATATAAGCCCATTCCCCATCCCCGCAGTATGTGATGGTTTGATTTGTTTAAAACCAATGAGGCGACCTTAATTTAATAAAGAATTTAGTCTAATAAAGATAAAACAGTTGTTTTGTTTGCTCTGACCCTCATATCTCTCGTACATAATTAATCACGTAAACAAATTAATTGTTTAAGTTACGCTAATATTATATTTAAAAGAATTCATCTGTGGTATTGCCTACACCGGTCATAGATAAAATGATTATAAAGCAAACCAAAATATTGAATGCAATGTTGTCCGTCGATTACATCTGTATAGATTTCCATTAAAGACTAGAAGTAAAATAAATAATGTTGTATATAACAAGTAATTATATTGTGTTTAAATTTTATCTAATCATAAGAGTAATTATTAAACATTTGTGTAATCTAGTTTGTCTCTCTCTTCATTAAATAATTATTTCACCGTCATTTGATTACTGTCTGTATCGACAACATGAGAATATATATATTGCATTGATTGTACCTAGCGTTGAGCATCCACCGCACAGCTATATATAGATAAGTTAGGCAGAATTATTGTCTGTGTCCCCACCGAGCCAGTGTTAGGCGATACCATGTACTATGGATTCTGTTATACCTCAGTCACTTGTGCGCAGGGTTTGGGTCTGAACTCGGTTTGGTTTCGGATTTAGTTCCGGAATCGGTCTGGGTTTGAAGTCAGTTTCTGTGTGTAGTTGATGGGCCATGGTTGACCAGTACAATATCTATATATTAAATGGTAGTCTTTATCTATACAGAGCTGATTGTGATTATCCACTTTTGTTATCATTGAATGTGGTCAATATATATATACAGAACAACTTGTGAACAATAAACAATAAGTGTTATGTCAGATTCTTCACTTTTCCACAAGATATTTTTATTCTTTAAAATGGGCAGTTTTTGCGCACTATGCAATGTTAATGTTCATCTCTGAATGTAATTGAATATTTCCAGATGTTTCAACTGGTGTGTTATCTGTACTGTAGATTGTTATAATAAATCATATTTGGTAGCTAACGTTGTTATTATTACTAAGATAGATGGAGTATTGAAGAATATTTGCTTAATCAGTGACAAGATAAAAACTCTCCAAGAATATTGTTAAGGGATATGTTTATACATGTAGGTTTTTTTTTCTTTTTAACATTTACATTTCTTTGGCAATTTCCTCTCTTTTCACAAAATCAATATTCTCTATGTTTATCTTGAATCAGCACAAAACGACTATCATTATTGGCACTTTATATATTTTTTGTTTTTAGAATATGTGTTCTCCGTTACTATCAGAATGTTTTTAAATAACATCATATACACAATAATGTTCGATCTTAACATATTTATTCACATTGATTTTTTTCGTAAATTTTTTTGGGACATTTATTTAATTAATTTGTAAATGAATATAAATGTCTTTTTATTATTGTTTATAAAGATAAGAAATAAAAAAAGAATGTAATGATTGAATATTCAAATTTCTTTTCTAACCAAAATATTACTGTTTTATAATAAGTTATGTTGTATTTAGATTTGCCATTCAGTGTGCTATGAGAAAAGACAAACTACATCTTTAAATCCTGCTCTAATGCCCAAATATGAAGGGGTTACAAAATACTGTTAATTATCCTAAAGTACACAACTTATTTACATACATTAAAATAATTTTCCTTTCTCCCCTTCAATTATACAAGTTGTTATTATATCAGTTGCAATAAAAGCACATTTGTTTTAGTAAATATATAATAGAAATATTATTTCTTAAAAATTTCTTACAACTATTAAATTTCATCAATCATATATATATTAAATATGTATACACACACATGGCAATAGATAAGTTTACTAATCCATCTATCATTCTTTTTGTTAAACTTTCTTATCAATATAAACTGTAATACAAATAATTTAAAAATGAGAAGATTTGTTGTCACTCTAAATCGGCTACTTTTTATCCCACGTATACACATTATATGTCATTCGAAAGAAAATCAAAAGTTCTGTAAAATGGTGCCCTCTTCAGAATTATTTTACAAGTAAAAAACCAATAAAAATGACCATATATGTCAAACAAAACCAAAGCACCACCTCCTCACCACCTTTTCTTGAATCTTATTGGCTGTACAACTTCTGTCAAAAAAGGGAAATGGCTGCCAAAAAGTAAAAAGTTACGTTCGTTTTGATTTTTATTACGAAAATGATAAACGAATGTTTACAACATTTTAAACAATATTTGAATTGAATTACAAATTATTATTGATAAAATAATACTAAAAATCAAATTATTTTAGAAAAATAGTTAAGATATTACCAATAATTATTTATTTATTGCTACATATTTATCGTAACGTTAAAGTGAAAAAAAAAAGATTGCTGACGCAATCTTTTTTGGTTGGTTGAATAGCGGTTACTTTTATTTCACCGCAATTGAATATTTTTTAAATTATAAATCAAATTTTATTTTTGAAAAGACTTTCGTTTGCTTTCGCAATCTGACAATTTAGTAATATATTTTTTACAAACGAAACTAACGTATTTATATTATTAAAAGTGATCTATTTTAACAATAGATTTTGTTAAAGTTGTGATTTGGCCAATTAAAAGTTTTGATTTTTAACTCATTCGGCCAATTAAATAATAATCGTTGAAAGGGTTAATCTTCAATTAAATTAGCACGCTACCATTTTCCTTTTAAACATGAAACAATGGTCAGTGTTAATTTATTATTTCTAACTGAGACCCCTAAACCAAAATTTAAATGTAAGATTATTTTTTAAACTATTATTATATTTCTGCGCTAATCATTTCCATAAATAGTGTTTTACCCATATAATAATACATAAATATAAAGAATACATATGACCATGATTTTATTGTTCAGAGATTGGATTTTTCAACTATTAAAAGAATGATTAGGATATCATAACTATATGAGTTATTTAAAAAATTAACTATAAAACATTAAGTTATACAATAAAGCGTGAACACTAATTATTATCTCAATTTTAATGTTTTTCAACTACCCAAACCATGCAAAAAGTTAAAGATAAAATTAAAAAATGAACCTTTACTGAATTTTAAGTCTAAAAGAATGAAAAAGCCATCATTTTCAAGTTGATCTTTGTTCCTCTTGAGTATAAAATTCTGAAAAATCAAACAATATTTGGGTCTGCATCTTGCTTCTTTTGATTCGTAGTCAGGTAATACTATAAAATATGTTATGACAAAACCTGAGATTTATAAAGAATCCAAAAGTCCCATGACATCATAATTCCTCGTGCACATGGTCATGTATTTATCCATTGTTATGAGTTGAAGCACATCCAAACGAATTTTAATATTACAATGCCTTCTCACATCTCAATTAACATAAATACTCTGTTCATACGATTTATGCTCTTGTGTACTTTTTGTTATCTATATTATGACTTCTATAACTTACTTTTTCTTACTAGAAAACTGACTATCTCTCATGTTGCAATATTTTTTTTTCTAAATTGGATCTCTTACTTGTCTCTATAATTGTTATCGTATATTGTAAGTGTCATCATTTCACAAATTCTTTTTTTTTTAAACCTAATCTTTTTAACATATTCTAGATGTCCGAGAACAAGTTATATTTTGTCGCCATAAAATCAAGTTTACCACTCTCCAGATTGGGGTGAACCAAAAAATCCATCATTCTATTCATTCCGAATGGTTTCTTCATATTCTCTTTTTCATTGTTAGTTTCTTTTACAGCCCTAGCCATGATAGATGACTTTGATAACTTTCAAGAAAAAATAACAGATGATTTAAATGTTACAACTACTAAATATTCTGTTTTACTTTTATATTACTTAATCTTTTTTTGTATTGTTTACAATGAAGATCCTTTCTATCTTTAATTATCTTTTCTCTTTTTAGTATTCAAGAAGCAGCATTCATTTTAATAGGATAAAACTTCTCTTAAATAATGAAGATTAGCACTCATAGCTGGAGTCATAGTTTAATTAAACTGTAATTATCTTCTGTCTCATGTTGGAAGATTAACAACCCATAAAGTTTCTCTAACATCACGTATAATAAATTTACTATCTTTACTTTGTTAATTTTTGAAATTTATTCTCCCTATTTATTACTCGTGTGTTTTCATCAATAGAACCCAGAAAGATCTATAATTTTTTATTATTTTACATTTATAAGCTTCTTATAACCTTATAAAACATGTCAATTTGCATTTCTGTGCTGTAGCATCAGCACACAGTTCTATCTTTCTCACATTATCCACTTTAGCTTCTTCCACTGTCAACTTTCAATTTGTGTGTTCTAATACCACATTTTGTTAAAAATGTGACGACTTTCTTACGCTATTCAACATTTTCAACCTTTATCATACTGTTGATACTTTTTAGGCTCATCTAAAGATATTACATAAGGTTTCTCATCCTCCGTAGTGATTGCTGTCATTTGCTCATTTGCACTTTCTTTAGACATTCTATTTTCTTGCAAGTTTCATATTTTTACTCATTTTTATTGCCTTTCTATAAAAGCATTTTTTTGTATTCCAGTATCAAAATTGTGCCTCTCTTCTTCGTCTAATTATTTTATCATTATTTAAATTCTATTTCTCTGTTTTAATGAATTTCACAAATTGCTTGTCCGATATTTTTTTTTTATCTTCAAATCCAGTATCTTTTTTGTTGTAGTTATTTCAATTTGTTTTGAGTATTTTTTGATTTTTATGGTACATTTTGTATTATTCCCTTGAACGTCGTTTATTTGGATCATAAATGCACCCTGTATTTTATTAATAAATTTGAAATGTATCTCTTTTGTAAACTTTTGTATTGTCTAAACTTATTCTTATAATTATACATTTTGTTCCCTTATCCATAATGGCACTTGTATAGTTGATATGCTCCATGTTTAATTGTGCTTTTAATTTTTTATTATTAATTTTGTTATATTGTATAACTAAAACCTCTGTTATACTCTTGCTCATTAACCTTATTACTATTTACTTATCCTCTTGACATTTGTTGCAAACTTATATAATTGTATTTATTTGATCATTAAATAAACAGACCAGTTTTAATCCTTCCTTGTCAATCATCTTATTTATAATACCATGACACACGTGTATTAATTATTATTTTTTATCGAAATACATCGCCACTTGTCAAACTATCTTCTTCCCCTACCTCGTATCCAACTATACATGCATTGAATGCTGATCTTATTTTTTATTTCAACAGTTTAGGCACACTTATTGTATGTCGATTATAGTATTTTATATCTTCATATTATTTATGCATTAATATTTGTTACATTATATGTCTATGCTGAACTAAAAGTGAGAATTCTCAAATTGAGGGATATTTAGGCCGCATTTGAGATTAATGTAATATAAATTCAAACAAAAAATGATTAAAAAATCAATTAAGTACATTTAATAATACCAGACACTGATAATGGCGATTAAAATAATATTAGCACTGAAGTTTAATGAAAATAATTACAATTTTTTTTTATTTTTCGTTTAAATTCAATTAAAATTAATCTTTCGGATCCAATCTTACTTAAAGAAATAATTACCATCGGATATTTTCTGTTACCCATGACCTCTTCAATTCTGTTATCCCTGTATTTCCCTCAATGGATTGCCTGACTTCTCAAGATTAGTGGTATATTAAGACTTATATTTGAAATGGGTTCAAATAGCAAAAGCAAACTAAAGTTGTTAATAAAAATAACTTAACAATTTATTAACCCTAAATAAAAAATGCTCCCCAACTTATATATTTCTAAGTACGACATCATAAAAAAGTAAATACAAAAAAATATAAAATACTAAATTGAAACAAAAATCATAAACATTATACTTGAAATCTTATAGTTATATATAAAGAGGGGTCTTAACAGATAAGAAAATGTTTTAAACAATGTTCTCTCTAAGCTATCACACTTTTTCTTACTCCAGGCATTTCATTATATGGAATTTTTCTCCATTCATTTTATGATTAAACATATAAAGTTGAAGCCGAATGATTAATTTTAATAAAAGGATTAATAAATAACATTATCCTATACATGCAGTTGGACGGTGATTTTTCTATGAGGACTTCAGTTTAATATTGACATGTCCCACTGAAGTAATTAAAAGTAGACTCCAATACTATTATATGTTAGCATATATATAACACAATTGCTTGAGCATTGCCTTCCAAGGACTGTTATTCCTCCGCTTACTACTGTCCAGGAACTTTGAAGCAACTAGTACCATAGCTTGAATGTAGTGAGGGATATTTTATTATTGTATTTTTTTAAAAAATATCCAATATACAAATATTCTATTTTTAATTCTATAAATGTCGAAATGTTCAGTAAGTCTGTCCAATCTTCGTAACAGGGTCAACATTTTAGCTAAAACTGGTCATTAGTAACTCACCTACCTAATCAATTTCACTGAATGGTCTATAGAAGAAAGCAAAAAAAAAAACAACTATTGAATAAACTTTCAACAGGGTTATATATATATATATATATATATATAATATATATATATATATATATATATATATATATATATCCATCCAAAATCATGATGGGCTCAGCTTGTTTTATACTGAAGTAAAAATAATTGTTAAATGGGAAGTCTAGAGATAGAAAAAAAGCAGAATGTCTGAAATGAAGAAAAATTAAATCAAAATTCTTATTATTTAGACATGTGGAGCTATAAAAAATAAAACTTGTAAACGTTTAAAATAACTTTGTAAAAGTTATAACAAGAAAGAAAGCCCCCTATAGCCAAAATCACTTCCAAATTACTACCTGTAAGATATACTAGAAAAGACACTTATATTGGCAACTACAAAGAAGAATTAAAAAAGAAAAAAATTATATTGGTAAAAGTAGATAATATAAGCTGTATACATAAAGCATATACAAACATTATAAAAAAAGTTTTTTTTTTGAAAATATGAAATAATTTTTAATTGTTAAGTTGAAAATATGTTTCTTTTTCATTTGGTTAAAATTAAGCTCTTTTTTAAAAAAAAAAAAAAAAGAGAGAGAGAAAATGGTCCAAGTAATTTTTTTACCTTCTTCAACAATAGTTTTTTTAAGATATGATTATTATAGAATGAAAATACATCTAGATTAAATATATATTAATTAAGAAATATAAAAAGGGATTTAAAATTATGTGTATATAAAGCCAAATATATACAATTATAGGTATTAACATTGAATGTATCTTATTATCATTTTCTAATTTTGGATTATTTTATTTAATAGTTCAATTCATGAAATAGTTATTAACACATTGAATTTGTCATATGATAAGTTTCTACTTTTTATTGTTCCATTTAATAGTTAATTTCATAAACAGTTACCCATATCAAAAAAAAAAAAAAAAACAGCAATAATTTTGTTTATCGTCATACTGGTTTTATGTTCTGCGAATTCCCAGAATATATGGAGTGATTTTGTTATAGAGTTGTGTTTTAAGGAATATGTCGTTTATAATAAGAATGCACATAACATTTTTATCTTTATTCGTACCGACTAGGTTCAGTGTGATCTGAAATATAACTGAAGCAAAATAGTATTTCCAATAGGTGTGTGAATAATGAACATAGATATTTTATATAGAATTATTTGGATGGTATTAAGATAATTAAATCCTCTTTAATTTTCATATATCTTATGACAATAGTCAATTTTTTGATATGTAGTGATTTGAGAATAAAAGGTGGCCCAGAGAACTGAAGATGATTAAAATTAATATCATCATTTCAAGATTACATTTATGTTTCTTATTATGGTTATTCTTATCATCATGCTCACGTACATGCAGTTAATTTAGTGATGATTGTTAGTAAATTAATCCCTTACTTTGATATTCAGAAGATGCAGATTTGATGGGAGTTTATATACTGTCTCTTAAAAATACTGGCTTAAATGACGAGTTATGTCTTGTCAAATGATTATTGCGAAAAATTTTATTTAATATTTGAATTATATTTACTTTCAAAACTGACTGCTCACTTTCTATGCTCAGTAAAATTGTAATTGAAGAGTCTATTTTTTAGTTTTCGGTACAATTATTACCATTCCCCATGTTATCCCATAATTACGTAATATTGCAACATATATAATATAGATAAATAGATAGTCATATATATATATATATGTAGAGAGAGATAGATAGATGGATAGATAGATAGATAGATAGATAGATAGATAGATAGATAGATAGATAGATAGATAGATAGATAGATAGATAGATAGATAGATAGATAGATAGATAGATAGATAGATAGATAGATAGATAGATAGATAGATAGATAGATAGATAGATAGATAGATAGATAGATAGATAGATAGATAGATATACAACAATTCTTCTTATTCATGTAGAGTTTAAATTTTAAATTATGTTAGTAACAAAAAAAAAACAGTTGGACAATATTATTCGTCGATTGTATACATTATGTTTTTGTAAATTTGATTTTAATATAAATGTCCATAGCAATATGCATTATTTTAATGATATATATATATATAATTCGATGTCTGTATTTTTAAAACAATATACGCAATTATATAACTGAATATTTGTAAATATAGTGACTAAATAATTAAAAAATTTTATCCACCTAGGAGGTTTTAGATTACTCCAGTAATCTTTGTCAACGAATGCTTTGAAAGGCTAAGTTTCCCACAATTCCTTGATCTTAATGTTTGCTGCTTGCCCGTTAATTAAGTCATGTTTCTATTTGTATATTAGCATAGCTTCCTTTGATTTTCTTTTATTGTTATTTTTTTCAATTTGCAATATTTATGCATTATTAAATTGAAGTCAAAACCATAAATACATGATTTATTATAGTCGTAAAAAACAGATGCTGAAATATTATTATCTGCTATGCAATTTTGTTCCAATTTCTGAACTCGTTTTAATAATAGCAAGTGTTCATTAGTTCTTTTTTCCAATGTACATCTAGATTCACCTATATATCCACTGCTGCACCTACATATCCATTTATAAATGATACAATTTTTATTTATAAATGAGGTTTTATCTTTGGAGTTATTTATTAATTTGTTTAATGTAAGAGATGTGTAAAATGCAAACACCTCCTACATTAAATAAATTAATAAATAACTCCAAAGATAAAAACTCATTTATAAATAGAAATGTAGGTGTGCCAGTGGATATATAGGTGAAACTAGATATACATTAGAAAAAGGAACTAAAGAACACTTGCTATTTTTAAAACGAGTTCAGAAATTGGAACAAAATTGCATAGTAGATAATAATATTTCAGCATCTGTTTTTTACAACCACAATAAATCATGTATTTATTGTTTTGACTTCAATTTTAATAATGTAAAAATGTTGCAAATTGAAAAAAATAACAATAAAAGAAAAAATAAAGGAAGCTATACTAATATACAAATATAAACATGATTTAATTAACAGGCAAGCAGCAAATGTTAAAATCACGAATTGTAAGAAAGTTAGCCTTTCAAAGCTTTAGTTGACAAAGATTACTGGTATAATCAAAAGCGCTCCTAAGTGGATAAAATTTTTTAATTATTTAATCACTGTATTTACAAATATTCAGTTATATATATATATATGTTTTAGGTTGAAAATTGATTTATAATAATGGTGACACTGCTTTGGTTATTTCATATTTTCTTATTAGCCAGACAAGTAAATGGATTTCTTAGAATTCCGGACAGATTTTTTCATCACAGAATATATGGAGATCCGTGCTCCTATTACAGATATGGGAATAAGATTATCTGTCATAGCGAAGCTGAAGAAAAATATGTAACAGAATTTATGAAAAATTTTTCACAACCTGGACTTTCCTTTGTTGGCAAATGGTTAAATATTACTGATAGTTTATTTACAGGAATCGAATTACGGGAGTTTGAGTGCGAGAAGTGCAACTACCAATCAGAAACAGGAGATATTTTTAAAGATTCCAACTCATCGCTTAATTCCTTCAAAATTATTGCTGAAAATGTGCAGCCGTGGATAAAATCTTTGAAAAACTTAAAAAATATAACATCGATACGTCTAACTCTTATAGAAGATTCAGACAGATCAAATATTCCTAGATTTGATTTTCCATCAACTTTAAAGAAACTTGAATTAATCCAATTTAAACTACATAAACTAGATAAAAGCATTATCAACCCTCTACCAAATTTAGAATATTTGAAGCTTTATGATGATGAAATTGAATCAATAGAACCAGATACTTTTAACAATTTTCATAACTTAAAAGAACTAGACCCGCAAATAGTAATAATAATATGACATCTTTTATCCGTGAAAACATTAGAATTAATATATATATATATATATATTGTGAGAGTAGATTCACCAACCTTTGTCACCTAAAAAACAAGAGTATATTTTAAAATAAGATATCCATTTTACGGAACAGTTAGTTTTGCAAACAGATTGTTTTCAAAATATGGAAAATAAGATGTAAATAGTCATTTACATCATGTTGTTATTTTAAAAAAAATGCTTTCTTACACAACTGAAACCTAAATCACATGTTGACAAATTGCACTTACAATCTTAAAGAAATAATATTCGTTAAGGTTGTAGCCTCAATCACATGCGTGGTTTTAATACCTGTAGAGGTCCCTACTATCGCATTTTATACGCATGTGATTGAGGCTACAGCCTTAATGAATATTATTTACGTAATGAATGTGCGTTTAAATAAATTTATAATTAAAACTTAAAGAAAATAAATCAAAGCTCAATTTTGAAATGAACATTGAAAGGTTTTATTACAAATGTGTAGTTACTATCAAAGGTCAAATGCAATAGCAAGCCACACAAGTGAGAATGAAATAATAATGCATGACTAAAAATTATTATTATCAAAGATTGCTAGGGGAATAAATGTGGATAAAAAAGACAATAATTTGTTAATACTATTAAAAATGGAAACATTTTTCGAAGTTCTTACGTTTCAGAAAATAAACTTTACTGAAAATTCCAGGAATACTATGAGCAACTTTATTGATAAACAATGCAAGTAAATAAATCCAAATATCTGGGAGAACTTTAACAAAATTGGTTCGAATTTCAGCAATAAGAAAGAAAACTTAAAATCAGACATCTGTTTTGAACTCTATCTGTTGTTAATATGACCAACATCAAAATATATGCATTTTCTTTTAGAAAGTTTAAGGAAATATTTCATCCAACTGCAGACTGTGATTAAATTCAAATATATTTGTGTGAAAATAGCAGGATGTGATCTGGCTAGAACAACTGATTGCCGCATGGTGACAGGATTGACCATATAGCCTAGGAGATCCGATAGCTGGATACCTATACCCGAAGCACTTGATATCCTTACTTCGCACAACATGAGATGTTTTTGCAAAAGAGTGGCAGAAAAATCAGAGGCCAGCAAGACAGAATTACTTAGGATGACTCGCACAACAGTGGTGATGAATGACCCATATTTGCAAAGAAAAAAAAAACCTACGAACAGTAAATGAAAAGGACTATATGTCGACTCATAAAACCTATTCATCAATTCGTGAAATATTCTTGAAATGTCTATTTTGTTGTTATGCGTAGGCAATATTTTTTGTGTGTATAGTTAATATCCTTTCTATTTTCATTATTTCATTCTCATTTGTAAAAGCAGCAAATGTTTTGACCCAATCCTTTAAGAAACTTCAACTTGACACTGCCTGAGAATAATAGTGGACGAAGGTTCAACTAAATCAGTTTCATTTTTAAAAAAAATAAAATCTAGGTCTAATTTTGGACCCGGCCATTTCACTCTTGATCACTGCTATATGTTTGAACTCAAGAAACGTAAATATTTCTTTACTTTTAAAAACACTAAGGACATACACTTGCTGGAACAGAATTCTTTTGTGTTAATAGTTAAACACTAACTTGTTTGTTTTATATATATATTTATAATAGGTATTGTACTTATATATATATACTGATACGAAGATTTTCACGGGTTACATATATAAAATACATAATTTGCGTGTTCATCCATGTTAAAAAATTGTAAATATTGATATGCCGATGTTTCGAATTGATCACACAAGTGATCTTCTGGATGATAAAAGGTAGAAATGCGGTTGTAGAGGCGCTGCAATCACTGATTTAAAAAAAAAAAACTATTAATGTTCCACCAATAACAAAAATGTTAAATTAAGAATATTTTTTAAAAACATCTTTCCAAATTGGAGGACTTTGCATGTATCATCTCGCTTATTGATACAATATAGCCTTTTAAGTATCTCAGTGGCTTCTCTAATTTTGCACTGATAGAGATTATCACATCTGGATATGATCCTGGTACTAGGAAAATCAATTTTATGAACTGAATCTATAGTATGGAGTGAGAGTGCTGCTGCTGATGAGTGTTGTTTAACTGCATTAGCATGCTCATCTCTCCTAACACTGATGCGACGATTACTCATACCCATGTAAGAAGCTTTACAATTTTCACATGAGATTTGATAAACACCATGAGATTCAAGAGGGATTGAATCGTTAGACTTGATTATTATATTGCTGATTTTTGAAGAGTAGAAAACGCTGTATTTATATTATAGCGTTTTAATATACGTCCAATACTGTCTGTAGTTCCTTTTACACATGGAACACAAATCCTAATAGCTGATTTATCATCTTTTTGTTTCCTATTTTGTCCATTTTGGGCTTGATATAAGACTTTTTAAATACATTTATAATTATAACTATTTGCTAATAAAACACTATTAATATGATTTATTTCTTCTTTCAGATGTGACTTATCTAAAAGATTAATTGCTCTATTCAAAAAAAGTTTTGGCTACGGAAACTATTTGAGTTGGGTGATGATTAAAATGGAAATAGAAATATCTATCCGTGTGTCTATTCTTTTTATAAATCGAAAAAGGTAAACTATTTCGTGTTTTGGTGAGTAGAACATAAAAAAAAATTGGAGTTTTCTATCAGACTCTTTCTCCATCGTAAATGTAATATGAGGATGCATATTATTTAAATGTAAAAAAAAACATATAATTTATATTTTCCATGTTGCCATATGACAAAAGTGTCATCTATGTATCTGAGCCAAATGAGAGGTTTTAAAGATGATGATTTTAAAGCACGAGTTACTATATTTTACATGAATAAATCAGCTATTACTCCTAAGATAGGTGAGCCCATAGAACTACCAAAAAACTTGTCTGTAATGCTGTCCATTGTATACAAACTATGTGTTCAAGAGATATGGTTTGATAAATTGCAACGTTGTGAAATTATATTTTAAGCTTCATCAATTGGAATGTTTGTAAACAGACACAACATCAAAACTGACCAGAATGTCATTAGCATTAATTTTTAATTTTTTTAAAACAAAAATAAAATGAAAATAGTTTTTAATATAAGATTTAATAGATGGGATTGTAGGTTTAATGAAATGCGAAAAATATCTAGCTAAAATATGAGTTGAAGATCCTATTGAACTTACTATTAGACGAAAAGGGGTATCTGGTTTGTGAATTTTTGGAAGTCCATAAAATTTTGAACAGACACATCTTAAAGAAGAAATAAATCATATTAATAGTGTTTTATTAGCAGATAGTTATAATTATAATTTATTTAAAGAGCCTTATTTCAAGCCCAAAATGGACAAATAGGAAACAAAAAGATGATAAATCAGCTATTAGGATTTGTATTCCATATGTAAAAGAAACTACAGACAGTATTGGACATATATTAAAACGCTATAATATAAATACAACATTTTCTACTCATCAAAAGATCAGCAATATAATAACCAAGATTAAGGATTCAATCCCTCTTGAATCTCATCGTGTTTATCAAATCTCATGTGAAAATTGTGAAGCTTCTTACATAGGTATCGTAGCATCAGTGTTAGGAGAGATGAGCATGCTAATGCAGTTAAACAACACTCATCAGCATCAGCACTCTCACTCCATACTATAAATTCAGGTCATAACATTGAGTTTTTTAGTACCAGGATCATATCCAGATGTGATAGTCTCTACCAGTGCAAAATTAGAGAAGCCATTGAGATACTTAAAAGGCCAGATTGTATCAATAAGCGAGATGATACATGCAAACTTCTTCCAATTTGGAAAGATTAAAAAAAACATTCTTAATTTAACATTTTTGCTATTGGTGGAACTTTAACGTTTTTTGAAATCAGTGATTGTAGCGCCTCTACAACCGCCTTTCTATCTTTTATCACCCAATAGATGACTTTTGTGATTCAGTCGAACTTCGGTATATCAATATTTAAAATTTTTAACACGCATGAACCCGCAAAATATGTCTTTTATATATATATATTGTACTGGTCAAATCGGGTGTTCATTCAAAAAGATGTAGAATCCAAGCAAACGCATATCCATCTAGTATGTGCAAGATACTTAAATCATGAGCAATACCAAATATCAACTTATTTACTAGTGCTCCAGGGTCTAAGACTACATGAACAAATGTTTTGATGATACTGGTGAGTTTCATTTTCATTCCGTCTTAGCTAGAGTCCAGGGTTCACACGTGACTTAATACAACAGATTTACATTTCATTAATTAATACCTATCTAAATTTATTACAATTACAGAATGGTGTGGAGTATACCTGACATTCATTGATAATTTAAATAATTTGAAGATTTTATTGATTTGAACTGCAATAACAATAACTTCATGGCAGAATGACAAAAGAAATAAGTTTACACCTATAAAATCTTACAATCAATAAAAGGGATGTATGTTAGAGATTCGAAATAATGACAAACCGAGATTTCAAATTAAATGTAACTTATATTTATTATACATCTAATTGTCATCATACAAGATACATCAATGTTTGTCTGCACAACTTGATTATACATATTGGACTTGTAATTTAAAATTCATTAAGAAAATCAGATAATATTGTAATTAATAAATGTTAACACATTACAATTTAGCAAGCAATTGCGATCCATTTAAGACACAAATTAGATTTTGAGACAGCTAAAAATATAATACATTTGTTTACTAAATATAAACAATTGGTTAAGTGATTTGCCAAGCACAAAATGTCAATAATCCATCATTTTTGTTCTCAATAAACATATAAATTTAAGAAAATAAATATATTATCTTCCTCTATACATATATAGACAACTGAATATGAATGAGATGCGTTAGATCATTATAATAATTAAATAAGTTGTAAGTTAAGAATGTGGAAAAACAAAGTTATCTTACGTAAATAACAATTCGATTTTATATGTGATTAATTAATTAACTGGATTGTCTAATAAGAGACGTGCCACACGGTAGAGAGAATTTCAGGTTCATAAATAGAGTATAAATAAAGAATGCTAAGGGAGATACGATGTTATGGCTACAATAAAAAACAAACATAAGATCATTTACGATCTTCACAGTGGCTTTGCTAGGAGAAGTCAATGAATGAGAGGACATGCTTTATATCATATAGATCTCTGTAGCTCCCACTGAGCTAATCTATAGTAGGACAGCATGGTAAGAGTCTCAATAATAATTGAAAGCGAGATCAGACTAGTAGTTTATGCTATTACCAATAGAATTGGGACTACAGGTATTTGTTGTTAGGAAGGGTAGGATAGGTGTTGGGGAGGGTTACTATATATATATATTGTAACCTCTTCACTCTTCACCTATATCGCTTTATGCACAAACAAATGCCCAGGCACCAATTCTATACATGATAGAATAAATTTATAATCTAGATTGCATCTATACTTATTGATAAGACTCTTATTGAAATATTAATTTATAGCTTCGCCCAGTTGGGGGTTATAGAATATTGTGGTCATCTAGAATGTAAATGGAATTGATAAAAAATCAAGTCAGATGTTATATGACCTAATTTTAATAAAGCTGTATTTACAAATGTTATATATAGACTCTTATCAAGCTTTTAAAATACCCTCAACCCCAGACCACAGTTTCTGCATCTAGCGTCATCAGTGAGGTGTTAGTGAATAAAAATACTAGAACTAGTCTAGCATTTTATCAATGCCTAACTATTGAGAAGAAAATCTGAAATCTTCAGAGATTTAAATGTCCAAAAATCCAGCTATCTAACTCAAATAGCCATATGGGACTGAACAAAATTCAGATACACCATATATTAATAGCTCTAGCAATATAAAATTGCCAAAGCCTTAATAGCAAAAACTAAAATTAAATTGATAAAAAATCAAGTCAGATGTCATATGACCTAATTTTAAATAAAGCTAGTATTTTCAAATGTTATATATAGAGTACGTAAAAATACACACTCTTATCAAGCTTTTAAAATACCCTCAACCCCAGACTGTGGTTTCTGCATCTAGCGTCATCAGTGAGGTGCTAGGGGATAAAAATACTAGAATAGTTAGGCATTGATAAAATGCTAGACTAGTTCTAGTATTTTTATTCCCTAACACCTCACAGATGACGCTAGATGCAGAACCCGCGGTCTGGGGTTGAGGGTATTTTAAAAGCTTGATAAGTGTCTATATATAACATTTGTAAATACAAGCTTTATTAAAATTAGGTCATATGACATCTGACTTGATTTTTTATCAATTTAATTTTAGTTTTTGCTATTAAGGCTTTGGCGATTTTATATTGCTAGAGCTATTAATATATGGTGTATCTGAATTTGGTTCAGTCTCATACGGCTATTTGAGTTAGATAGCTGGATTTTTGGACATTTGAATGTCTGAAAGTTTCAGATTTTCTTCTCAATAGTTAGGCATTGATAAAATGCTAGACTAGTTCTAGTATTTCTAATCCCTAACACCTCACTGATGAGCTAGATGCAGAAACCGCGGTCTGGGGTTGAGGGTATTTTAAAAGCTTGATAAGAGTGTGTATTTTTACGTACTCTATATATAAGAATGTAAATGGGATGAGAGAAGTATTTATATGCAACAATTATATAGTGTTTGTTGAATTATAGTATAAGCATTTACTAAGTTATCAAAAGGAAGCAATTTATGGATTAACTTAAATCATAATATATTCAATTCTCTCATCAACCAAGTACATGCTAGACCAATCATGCCACTCATCTAATATGTCTGGGGATCACTGCAATAATAATCAATCTACTGGCATTCAATTCAGATTGAACAGCTATATCAATGTTTATTAACTAATGAACTATTCTAAGTGCTCTGCTATAGGAACAACAAGTCAATCCTAATATAGTATGACTATTAATCAATGAGGACTATTGTGAAATTGACATCTATTACAATAGAATAATGGATAGACAATGATAAAGAACGGTAACATTTTTATTTCACATCACTATCTATTCTAAACAAGATAAAATTACATCTTTGCATTATACAATGTTTGGATCTATTAACTCGGTGCTATCGAGATAGATGGCATATACTAGTAAATTGATAAATATTATAATTGTATTATCTTGAACGTATGTGTGTATGGAAATGGTCAATCGAATGTATATGCTAAAATAATTAAGAGGGAATCTTACTTCAACAAAACATTTATTATAAGATACATTCTTTTATGACACATTGATGATGATTTAACAGTAACTTACATTGATTACAAACATGACTAAGTAACACTTGGATACAATAAAATAACATTTAAATTACACAAAATAATACTTAATATTTGGAGGTTCTGCCTCTTATATGTGGTTTCAATAATATTTACAATTCAATTAGTTAAATTATTAGCAACTCAAAATAATTCTATATTCACGTATTAATATTCATATCACCTATTCCCACTCTGTGCTCTTAATAAACCAAGAAAACATATCAAGTAATCAATTAACGTCATTTAAACTATTTTGTACGCCTACAAATCTATATCTGTTATATGAAATTAAGTAATCATTTTATTAATTGCCTTAAAATAAAATAAAATTTTGTAATACAATATTACAGTTATACCGGGAGGATGAATTACCAACAATAATAATGAATGAAATAATGATAATATGTGATATGATCTGAGAAATTACTCAGAACTTATAATTCCAGCGATGATCTTTTTCTATACCTCTAGGTTTATCATATTCCGAATGTGTGCGCATTTATAAGATCAGAAACACAACGCATTTATTAATTATATTGCTATCAGTTTACTTGCAGAATGTATAATCTCACAGTACGGATGATGCAATAAGCTAATCAATAAATTAATAATCTTATTTCAAGCATATTATAGAAATCCATAAAACATTTATCTGATATAGCTAACATATACTATCTGACGATAATTACGCCCTGTAATGAAAAAGGAGAGAGAAATAACAATAAATAAATATTCACGTATATACGTGTGAGGTTTAACCAAAACTCCAAATTCAAACTTAATTCTTCAATAAATATCTACCAACTTTTAGGACTCAAATGTTGCGGAACTCAGCGGACTTATCATCAATAAATGGGGCCTTTGCCACCTCATTTAAGAAATACAACTATCTCATCATATGCTATCAAACAAGAAAATACACTACCACTCACCGTTTAACAAGTAAGTAATCAAGAAGAGTATTACCCAATTCACATACCAAAAATCATCCCTCTGATAGCTTCTTCATACAAATGTACTCAATGCATTTCATATATAAACAAATCTATAAGCAGACAAACTCTTAATTCTTCATCTTCCTTTAACATATAGCACCAAACCGAAACCGATAGAGAAACAAAGACATAAATCTGACTTTTATAAATAATTTACGATAGTGCACACATACACGAACATAGATCATGTATAAAATAATCTTTCTAAATCGCATCAGACAATATTTGCATTAACTAAATTATAAATGAGTCCAATATCTTTGAAATTTATGAAAATCGAGTTTCAAATTAGTATGAATACTATTAAATAAGCTTAATCATTCAGCAATACTGGCCTAAATGTTTTCATGTATCTGTTTACTATAAATAATTAATGAATAATAATAAAGTATTCAATTTGTACTAATAATGTGAGCACGGGAATATATAATATTTACATAATACAACAAAATCTCATAACACTGCTACACTTGAACACATATATGTTGAAAAGATAAATAATCACCAATAAACGTATTTCATGCTAAACCAGCAATCATCTTTTGGTCCAGATTACCATCTCTACACATATATGCTATAACTGCTCAGATATATATTAAGATAGCTAATCCTCATACTTTAATGGACAGGCTTCAAGCCACTCCATACTACAACTCTTTAACCGTCCATCCAATTGAAAATCTGATGATGGAATGCTCAAAGGCCACCCCGACGCCGAGATTCTTGTCACACCCATGTTGACCTAAGGTCAATCTGACCCCTCATACACAGGACGTAATCCATTTAATACAAGGGATGGGCAGACATCTCTACTATGTAATAACTGAAACACACAAACTTATTATATACCTGTGTTTATATATGTAATATATAGGGTATATGAGCACAGACTTTCACACGACCCACCACTCTCCACACTATCTCATAACACTGCTACACTTGAACACATATATGTTGAAAAGATAAATAATCACCAATATACGTATTTCATGCTAAACTAGCAATCATCTCTACACATATATGCTATAAGTGCTCATTGATGGACAACCATAGACATATAGAAGGAATTAACTATTTTTTGGTATTATTGGAAATAGTTTAAACATATTTGTCTTTGTCAGAGAGCCTGTAAAAACAGTTAATTCCTTCTATATGTCTACGGTTTCCATCAATGACATTATATTGTTAATTCACAGAAATATTGTAGAACCGAGGAAGAAATTTTCATTGCATTCTTTCTTTTATATCCACCTAATACATTTCAATTTTTTTTACTATCTGACACAAGATATTTATTTCTTGATTAACCTGATGTTATGTCTGGAAATATTTATTGCCATAAAATATTCCACCAAGATAATTTTTTTATAAATACCATGCTCAAATATTTCTTATGCTGTTTATATTCTTTTCATTAAGTACTATTTATTGCATAATAAAAGTTAAAGGGAATGAGTGGGTGATTTCTATATGATTCAGCATTTCATGTTTGACTTTCTTATACTTTCACTGATATTTCTCTTATAAAAGCTATGAAAGAGTGACACAGAACACAAGTAGAAATGCAAATTCTGCTCAGCACCAATCGAATTACTTTGCTGCTGATAAATGTTATAATCTACACTATTCATCAATTAATTTCTGAATATATTGTATCAAAATAAATGTTGAATATTTGTATAAAACTCTGATCCACACACTTATATTTTATTTAAATAGTCTGACTGATACCATTTACTCAGGCCTATCATTTTATTTCTATATAGTTCTTCTCAAAGCTTACCATGTAAGATTTTTAAATGTCTTTAAGTTTTCAAAACAAATACAAATCTGGGAAATAGCGTGATGCATTTATCTAAATGAAAATAAATTATTTATTTCTTAGATACAATATAAATTGGCGATGACCCATTTTTATCAGATAAGCAATATATAATAATACAGAGTATATGTTTTTTTTACATGATAAATTGATTATTCAAATTGTCACATAATATGCAGTAAACGCAGTATTTGTATTTCAACTTTTAGTTATATTTACCAATTTTCAACTGGTAAACATTTTGAAATTACTGAGAACAAATTCCAAAGATAAAATCTTAAGAAGTTTGAAAATAGAAAGTAATTGAAAATTATTTCTTTTTACAATTGCTATAATAAATATTTATTCTCCATTTAATATTTTACAGTTTTATCACTATATAAAAAGATATAAATATATATTGTGCCTACTGTAATTCAAGATGTATTTCAGTATATGACAAGATGTCAGTCACAATTTTTTTTCTGTATTTCTTATTGAATTTTTGGATAATGGAAATGTTAAATTATGAAATATTAATTGTATTGTTATGACAACAATATTAATATAAAATTATTTAATATTGATTGTTTTGTAAGATTATATATTGATTTTATTCATTTTTAAAAGAAAAATAAATATGTGAATAATAAAGTATATAACTTGGATGAAATATTTTTTACTTTATGATTCATTTTTATTATTGCATTCACAATAGTAAGTAATATAAATAAATGTTTAATGTTTCAAATCTATTTGTCCTTTATATATATATATATATAAAGTTAATGGTAACAAACTATTATAAACAATTCTTAAATCTGCAGAAGTACTTCAGTTAATTTCTTAAACATGCCTCAACTGCTATTAAATTCAAAAATTAACCAAAAGTACTTCTGCAGATTTAATGACTGTTTATAATAGTTTATCATTAACTTTGTTATTTTTATTATATATATATATATATATATATATATAAATATAATAAAAATAACAAAATGGGCACAATATATATATATATATATATATATTGTGCCCATTTCAATTTAGCCTGTGGCTAAATTGATAGTCATGTGCATAAAAGAAAAGGCAGAAAAAAACACCATCACATGTTTATATAGGAAGGGAAGCAGTAGGGCACCCAAGTTTAAACCCTACAGGATCAAGTCCCAAAACCTAAGACAGAAGGATTGGGAGAAATGTTATGCTATTTGTTTGTTTGTGTTGATATAACTCAAAAAGAATAGAGCATACTTTGAATTATTCAATAGTTATTTTAAAAGTAGGACTATAACATAGATAGGCAGTTGGCTGTGGACAAGCGATTTAGTTTGTCACTTTCATATTTTGAATATTAACTTTCTTCAAAATTAATCTAAACTTGCTACATTCTGTTACTTTTATTCTATATTTCTATTTTGTTTTCTATGGTAAAAGTTTTACTTTAAAATTTCAAAGGATTTAGTTTTGAATATTGAATTATAGTTTCTAGAAAGCATTTTGGATTTTTAGATAAGCAAGTCTTCTGGATGACAGAGTGTGTGTGTGGATATATTGAGCATAAATACATTTACAGTTACACATATGTAAAAAGAAAAATTCTGTTAAAATCTTTTTTTTTTTTTTTTGAAAAGCTATATCTGTTAAAATTATTTTATGGTTTCTGGTAAAAAAGCTACCCAAGATGTAAAGAATTATATCATATGCTAATTAAAATCACAAGCTGCAGAAAAAAAATCAGAGATCATTAGAAGGATGTAAATTTTATTGCATGATAAAAGGTGCGAAAAGACATTACCAGCTTTAATTATCCAGAAAATGTAATCTGGATTTTATATTTTTGTTTTCTTGGAACAGTAAATTTAAAACAGAGGACCAGTTTTATAGTAGATTGGTTAATTAAAATAAAATAAAGAAAAAAATCAGGTATCTGGATTTTGGTAGACTGTAAATTTGAAGCAGATGATCAGTTTTAATCAAATGATTTTACTAATAAAAATCAGGTTTTCTTATCTGATTGTTTTTTTCAACAGACTGTGATATAAATAGGCTGAAAGTCACTTAGAACGATAGACAGAGTAAATATTGAAACTGTAAAGAGCACCAGTTAAATTCTGAAAAAAAATATTAATTTGAATGTCTGTCATATTTTTAATGTAAATTTTTTTAGAGTTTTTCTACAACAATGGCAGGCTAAATATATATGTTTTGTCTGTGTGGCCATATCCAGCCATCAATCAACCAACACATCTAAAATTGTCTGAACTAAAAGTATTTCACATCTGATGACTGATTGGGAAATATAAAATTAAAGTGACTAACTACTCATCCATATTTTAAATAAAAGAAACATTCACCTGCATTTGAAAGCTAAATGAAAATAAATAATCTGCAGATAAGTATTAATACATGCTAATTTAGTTATTCCAGTGACAGTTTAAACCCCATCAAAATTACAAATATGAAAACCACAGATATACTCAATCTATTAAAAGAATTATGCTTAACAGGAAAAGAAGAAACAGTTCCAGTGCCAAATGGTTTCTACTGAAGCAAATAACTTCATCATCATCATCATCACCAGAAAAGAATTACAAGCCTCAAGTCAAAAAATGAAAAGTCTGTTCCTGTGAACTGCAGAAATTGGTCATATACACATGTTACAGATTGGTGTATGTGTTTTCTGCAAAGTGTACAGACATTTAACAGGCTGAATTTGAAATCTTGGAAGACTCAAGAAAATAAAAGGACTGGTAATATGAATTTTAATTATATATATTTTTTATAATATCAGGGATGATTAGAAAAATTTTTAATAACAAATTTTTTTTTGGTTTATCTCCTATTATCTCTGATTTTTTAAAAACCAAAATCGAATAAAACAAAGAGTTTCAGTAATAATAGCTATAAACTTGATTAATGATTTTATGTATTCTAAAATTATTATACCCACTTATTGATGGATTTTATTTTTAAAGGGTATTATTGTATATTAATTTAAATTTATGAAATGTTAATATGTAAAAAAAAATATTATTATTATTATTATTTTTGATAATATTTTATTCTTAATGGGAATCAACACACACATACACAGTGATATAATAAAACTTGCCACATGTATATAATTGCATATGAATGTGAAAATAATACAAATATAGCATTGAAGAGATTAGATTATGGTTTTTGAGTTAACGAGTAGTAACCTCAATAGCTTAGAGGGGGAGATAAGTAATTTAAAACTTGTTTTTGGAAATCTTTTACTTCTCAATTTAACTAACACTTTTTTAATTAATCATTCTAATTTATATGGTAAGTTTAGATGTATAAGGATATAAAAGTATGTGTGCACAAAGAGTTTATTTTTTTTTTTATGAAATATTTTTCTTGTCGATAATTTTTTTTAGTAATTTATCCAAATTGATGTACATTATACTATGATAAATGTTGGATATTGTCATTAACGGGAAAGGGGAAAGAATTTAATATTAATATTATGATTTCAATATAACACATAATTGGTAGTCATATAAATTTTTATTTCTATCTTTAAATTGTATGTATATTTTAGTAAGCCAGTAATAAATGTTAATTTGTTTTATTAAAAGAGACATATATTTTTATTAAAAGTATTCTTTATTAGTTATGATCATTCATCATCACTGTTGAATATTAACTGTTTAAGTTCTAGTTTAGATATACTAAAGTTAGCCAAATAATTATGAATTTCTAAAAACTAAATTTTATGTTAGGCTTAGTTCTAAAGCTGTGGTTGGAAGTTCCAGTATCATCATCATTATCATCATCACATTTTCAATTAATGATCTAGATCAATGTGTTTAAAGGCCATAGATAAATAATGATTTTCAAGGCATTTGGTTCTCACTTGTGAGTCATTATAAGATAATAACCACTGTTCCATCATCTACATCATTCAAGGATGAGTGAAATGCCATCATAAATTGATGGTGTTTAATAGAAGCTAGTAAAACATATCAAAATATTAAAATGCATTCATAAGATTAAATCTAAGTGATAATTTCTGTCTGATGAATTTTATATGTGCAATAAAGCATAATGATGTTTTTTGTTTCCCTTAATGCTAGTATAAAGGTGATATGGGTCTAAAATTGAAAATCCTACATTTTGTTATAAATGAGGTACCAAAGGGTTCAAACCCGGTACATTTAAAATAGTTATAGAATATAACTTTGTCTAGGTTCAGATAACCTAGTGGTACACTGATAGACCATATTCACTCCATATTCACTTATTATTCACTTAGATATTCACTTAATATAAAACCAAGAGATAAAAGTAAGTAAAATTTACTGTTGGGTTTATTTTGGAAATATTTTTATTAGGTTACCAATGTACTCACTCACTTGATATTATTTCATAAGTTACAATGTCTTAATAATTTATTTAAGTTACAATGTGTTACTATTTGTTTATTGAGGTTACAATAGCTGCCTAACTAGGCGTTGAAGTAGGACAGATACCAGATAACTGAAATAACTAGTTTATAATCTTTATTATTATGGTATTATTTTGCCATCTTGGAATTGATTTATATTTATCTTATCATCATTTTCTCCCTCAAGACACAGACATTATATATTTAAGTTATATTAAGTAGATATAATATATATATATATATATATTAGTATACTAAAATATGACTAAAATATAATTTCCATATAATATATTGAATGTAGATTGTTTCGTTTTTGTTGAAATAAAAAATGGGCTTAGTATATTAAAAACTAAATATTATTATATGTAATAATTGTAAAATGCACTGGGATTATTTTCTTTACATATGTGTTATGTGGTTTAAAGATTAAAATTACTAATGTTTAGTTTATTTTATATAATAATAGTAAAACATGTTTGTTTGTAGCAAAAAGTTAAGATCATTGCTTGGTAAATTTCAAGTTCTTTATTTGAGTTTGTTCGAATTTCAATATATAACATCTTATAGCTGGCCGTTCAAAGTGGTTTACCATTTATTTATATGGTTCAAATATATTGGCATTCGGTAAGATATTTAAAAGCTAAGAAAAAAAAGTAAATTTAACAATCTTATTAAAAAGATGCAATTAAATTTTTTTAGTTTGCATAATCTCTTTTTTTAAAACATACAATGAAAATAAATTTTTCGTCCATATTTTTTTTTATATCTAATTAAAAATAAAGGTAAAAAATGAAAAGAACAAGAGGCACACAAATTACTAATCAAGATAAGCTAAAAGAAAAATATTTTAGCTAATTAAAGATGGCAGAAAGACTTTATGAAGAGGAGAACTTTGTAGCTGAAAAATACAAAAAAATGCACAAGATTATCAATGTAAGTTTTTAACAAAAGGGCAAAAGAAAAATGTGTGCACAGAAGTAAAAAAACTAGATTGAGGTATAAAAAGAAGAGAACAACTTTGATCTAGGTCTTTTCTTTACCTTCTGGTTTCATGTCTTAAAGTTGGGGGTTCTGCGAGCATAACCTGTGGCAATAATATTCTTTTGCACAGGTATGCCACTTGCTGTACCAAGTTGTCATTCAAGCATGGAAATAGTGCTGTGTGAATACTTCATTTTTTTGCAATGAAAGGGTCACCACAACCGTGCTTTTTTTCTCCAGCTATAGAACGGAACAATAATTGAAGATGCTAGCAGGAGAGACCAATGGAAATTCCTATGAGCTTAAGATCCCATAAATCTACACCAACTTACCGGTAAGCTAAGAGTAACTTTTCCAATTGTGACATAAAGTTTGCAAACAGTTCTTAAAAATAAGCTTAAAATAATCCCGATAAGGACTTTAAATTTTATTATTGAAGAGACCTTTGTTTACCTAAGAACTATAATTGTTTAACGGTTTTTTTACTCATTGATTCATTATCTGGATTAGTATGTGTACTTTCCAATGTTATTTAATTATTTAACTTAAAAATATTTTAAGTTTGTTAGAATAAAAGAGATTTTACTTACACATTTTTTTCATTGTACATTATTAATAATAGTTATTAAATTTATTAATATTAGTTTATTAAGATTTGAAAATATAATTTACCTTTGCCAACGCTGTACTGAAACACAATCCTCCAGAGATTCCAGATAATTTCCTCATAACTAACTAAATAAAAGGGGTTTGGCCAATGGATTCTGATACAGAACAAATAAATTAAAAGCTGTCTTACTTGATCCCATTATTTTAACAGTTACATTAAGTGAAAGGGTGTTTTGTGACCAGAAAAGATAATTGCATCCTTTAAATCTTACTGGATTTTCTGATGAAAAACATTTAATAGATAGGACATAATTTGGTCACAGAGTATGGATAGTTAACTCGCTAACTCATAAGAAACCCTAATAACACAGTGGATGTTATAGTGGTATCATTTTGATCTGGATATTTTGAAATACGAACTGTAATGTATTTATATATTAGTTCACAGAGGACGGTACTGTATTTCTTAACCATGTGAGGTGATTTAATGTTTAATATTTGTGTATATATGTGTGTGTTTATCTTTATTCATAAGTGTAAAATTATTTATTGAAAAATAATATATATAGTTTTTAATGTAAATGATTATCTATTCACATACTAAAATGTGAGAACTACATTTTTTTTAAGTTTAAATTTATATCTTATGCTATAGTAATTATGATTTTAATTTAAAAGATTGATGTTTTTTAATGATTTAAAAAATTAACTTCGAATATATTATTCATATTGTAAGTTTAAAAAGATTACATCACCATAAGTATTTATTTTTCTTTGTTCTTATTAATTAGTATTAATAAATAAGTACACCCAGGTCTCGTTTTATGCAGATTTATTTAATGCGATTTTGAAGTTATGTGATTCATGTTTCTTCTTAATATCTTTGTATGTGTTTTTCTCTTATATGATAAAAATATTAGATCAGAAGTCGAGCTCCGATAATGCACTATTACTTTAAATATCATAAATTTCAGGCACTCACATAATATTTAAAGTGATAGTGCATTTTCAGAGTTCAACTTCCATCTAATAATTTCAATATTTTCAGTGCTTTATAATAGTACTGTAATAGAATTTATGCAATAAAGAAAGTCATAATTCACTTAAAATCAAGATTTCCCCATTTTATATACACACATTAAATTTTACAAGACTATAATGTAAATCTGTTCAAACATTATAGATGAAAAAGACTATGTATGTTATTGTTTTTGCATTTTAAATAATGTTCTATTTTTGCTTTTTATAAAAAGAGTATGTAACCAATTAATCATTTAGTATCTGCAAGTTTATTTTTAAAAGGTGAGTAACAGTGGTGGGCAAATTAAATTTGACAATTAAAATCTGATTTTTAATTGCAATTAGCAATTTAAAAATTATGTAACATGATCTGAAATTAATGTGATGTGAAACGATGAAATTTTATTTTTAAACACAATTGAAAATTAAAAACTTAAAGACAAAAATAAGACTTTAATTTTTAATTGTTAGACTTAATTAAATTTTGCCCAACAGTGGTGAGTCTGTGTCTTTTTATTATTGTAAGTCTAAGTTCTTATTTTTATTTTAAATTTTTAGTTTTCCCTAATGGAGAGAAAAAACACCCAAGCAAATGAATTTCTTTGGTAACAAAAATTTCAATTTCAGATTGCTTAGCGAAATGGGAAGGCTCAACAGTGATTGGAAAACGTTTTAGTTGTATTTCCTCTTCATTTTGTTTAAGGAGAAGCTACAGTACTTCACATCATGACGAATCTGATGTCTCAAATAGCGATAATGATTAATTTACCATACATGTATGAAGAAAATGTAAATTATGCATAAAAATATATTGTTTTGAATAAAATTAAATACTGTAGTTAATAATAAAAAAAGTTTGACTTATATTATTTTTTTTAAATTTGAAATTTTTTGTTGGTCATATTTTCTTTTCTTATTTTTTTATGTAATTTTAAAGTAATTTTATGTTGTTGCTTTGCTTTTATGCGATTTTTGAAAATTACAGTAACCTATCTCCCATTTTCCAAGAATAGTTAAGTCTATTTTTGTGTGAGTTCTTTTGTGTGCATTTTCTGAAGAATCTATCTACCCATAAAACGAGACCCAGGTGTAGATTCATTTTTATCTATATGCATTTTTTTTATTAATTATATTTTACATAAAGTCTAAAAGAAGGTATATTATTTGAACACACTTATATTTTAGAAGGTATGAATAATATGCAATATATTTGTGATGCATCTATATATGTGATTAGTATTTTCTATTATTTACTAAGGCTGTAACTTCAAGAATATGTGCATAAAAATGCGATAGTGGGACCTCTACAGGTCTTAACCACGAGCTTACATTAACGAAGAAAAGAGGGGAACCTCTTTACTTCAACCTACTTTCTATAAAAATAGATGAAGCTGAAGTGGTTAGATCTGAGAGCATGAAGCTATTCAATACTTCACTGATTAAGTCCACATTTTTTATTACACATTAATACTCGCGAAATCTTTCGATTTATAACAAGTCAATGGAAAGATCTTATAGTTAGAAATCTATTACGATAATTTAAAGTTGTAATTATAAATTTATTTAAATGCACATTGATTGTAATATTTACTAAGGCTGTAACCTCAAAAATATGCACGTAAAAAGCGATAGTAGGGACCTCTACAGGTCTTAACCACAAGCTTACATTTTGGAAGAAAAGACGGGAAACTATTTACTTCAACCTACTTTCTGTATAAATAGGTGAATCTGAAGCAGTTAGATCTGAGAGCGTAAGCTATTCAACACTTCACTGATTAAGTCCACATTTCTTATTACACAGTAATACTCTTGAACTCTTTTGATTTACAATGAGTCAATGGAAAGATCTATTATATAATTGGAGATTGATAGTTTATTACATATGTAGATATCAAATTAATGTCAGTTAATGATTTATTGTATATTCAATTAGATCGCACTTCTTTAAATCAATGTTTATGATCTATTTATTATATATATTTAATCATGTAATTGATATCTATTAATAAATTTAACTTAAATAAAACAAACTTACCTGATTATTATTGTTCAAGGGAGCAATACGCATTTATTGCCTGATAACGTTCGAGTCAAAATAAACTGTCTTTATGGTAAATTTATTTGAAATAACTCTATTATATAATCCCGAAATGAAATGACAAAATTGGTAGGTAATCATAGTTTTTATTGAGTTTCATAATCATAATTAAATACTTGCTTGTTTATCTAAATTATTATCAATTGTATAAGTATTGTAATTAGTTCATGGTTGATTATTAACATCTTAATGTTATTCGAGAATAGAGTTGATTGTCGTTTTAGTACATGCTCACTTCTTAAATCAACTGTATTTTCACCTTTTTTTTCTAACTTTAAAATTTCCAATAATACCCCATTTAATACTAGACAGTTCATCCAATTCCTGCAATATTTTCCACTTTAGAGTGATCTGCAATTGCAAATTCCTAAATGAAATATGATCAAATGCCTGCCTGGGTCCACAATCAGGCGATTCTTAGCATACTCTGACTTCAATTGCCACCCCTGTCTTGGCTTGAGATTTTACACTTCCTGGGCATAAGGGTCATTAATGCATACATATGAAAGAAAAACTGAAAGACAAATACGGCAATAAATTTAAGTTTAAAATTTTGTTTAGCTAGGTTTTTGATATGGTATATCTTTATAAAAGCTTGACCAAGAAATAAAATTAAAACAATATCCATGTGTATGTAAAATGTAAATTAAATTGATGACTAATTGTTATAAATGTTTATATTTACATGCAAAAATTTTCAGGTTTTGTTGCTGTATCAAATAACCAGTGTCTACTAAGAGGAATGCTATTGGCTCTTATGTTTGTAGGGTTTTGGGTGTTGATAATATGACAAGATTCTTCTATTTTCCATTTATTATTATTATTTTTGAAACATAACTTTAGCTTTGGCAGGTTTAAAGAAGGTCACCAGTATTTTCATGGTCAATAAATACTGCGTTATAAGGTTTGTAGGACATGGCTCTATTATATGAATAAACATGCTGGGCTATTCTAGATTTTATGTTTGCGTGGGTTTTTCTATAGTATGGACTTTGGGAAATTTTTGTGTACGGTGTAAACCAATTGAGTTTTTGTCTTTGTGATTAATCATATTCTTAAAATTATTGATCAATCTGTTTAGCAACAGAGGGCATCTGGAACTGATATTAAAATTTGTAAATAAATTCCAATTTATTCCGGGTTTAACTTCTCATATTATATACATTTAGTTTCTATCTACATAGGATGTTTAATTTCATACTGTTTTTATTACCCAAATCTGTGAAAGTTTGTAAGATGTTTATAATATAATTAAATAAACTGTAAATTATATATAATGGAGAAACGATGTTATATATAATATACAGTATTATGTATAAATTTTAAATTTTTACTTATTATTTTTATACATAATAATTTTTGACTAAATGAAATCGTTTGTTATCAGAAAAGAGATTTTTATTGGTCTTATTATTATATTTCTAAACAGCATTTCATATACTCTTTATTGTTTGGAATTACTTGAACATGTTTTCCATATGCTTATATAATGTTTTTATACTTTTTATGAAGTAAGTATAAGATTTATTTATTCCGTGGTCTCAGTAAGTAACTAATGTTTATTTTTAACGTTTTCATTGATTATCAGTGCCAATCTCAGATTTTATACAAATAATATTTAATATTAATATTTTTAATTCGATACTGCAGAAGTATTTTGGAACATTAAAAATATTAGGGTTCTGAAGTCAATCTCATCTAATTAATTAATTATATGATTTAAATGGAAAACATAAGGCAGGCTGAAACATTTATAATTGTTGAGTCCTTAGTACTTACTTCTTTTGTTTGTTTATTTTTTTCTTCTATTAGTGTCATTGTATTTTTCATTTGTTTCATGTAAGTCTCTTCATAATTTACTGTTTTATCACTTGCCACTTAGCATGTTATGGATCATCTAATAAAATTTTCATATCATTTGTCCAAATGTTTCATTGGTCACCTTATACCCTTTTTATATTATCAACTTAGATATTTCACTAACCATCTAATGCAATTTTTATATAATGTGTCAAATCTTTCTTCATTGTCTGATATCATTTTTATGTCATCCACTCAAATTTTGTGATGATCTTTCTGTCAATTCATGTGTTATGTTTATTTTAAATGTTTTCTTTTTTTAAATGAAATCACCTATAAAAACAGATGCTTTTATTATTCATTAAAAAGTTCAATGATATCTGATTATGCCAATCTCGCGAAGCTTAACAAGTGACAAAAAGTTTAAACAAATAATTATGTTTTGGAAAAAAACACACACACACATTAGTTGAATGCTCAAAAGTTAATTTCTATTATAAAAACATAGCTATTAATAATAATATCTTGTTGAAATTTCGGATTTTTTAAACTTGATTTCAAATCTTCTGGATCTATTAGAAAACATAATAAAAAATAACATTACAACATATTAATGCATTTTTAAAAACTTAAAATATTTACAAGTTTTTAGAAATCAAATAAAGTAACAAAAATCAAATCTAATAAAAAGTAAAATAGCATAAAATAATAGGTATAATAATATTATAACAAAATGTCATTTAAGCATGATTGTAACAATTGTAGACTCTAAGGTGTTGAATGAAATGAAATATACCAGCCTCTTTGTATGTTCTGCATTTATAGTTTATGTATTTTGGGGGATTCAAAGTCTACAGATTGAAATCTAGTTTAGTGCTAAATAGCCTATAATTGTAAAGCAATACATTACAAATTATTTTCCGTGAATATATTCATAAAGTTGTAGAATGGCTGATTTTGAAGCTCATATATCATGGAGAGATTTAAAATGTAACTTCCACTACTCAAACTTTTTTAATTTTTTGCCATGAATGATTTTATGAACTAAAAATATGCATTCTATAGATCAATATCCATAAATAAGAGCTTATATCTTGCACTTTTAATGCTTGAACTTATTATGATCTCCACAGAAATAAACAATTTAATTATTAGTCCACGATACAATAATAGGGTGGCAGATTCTGATGGTTAAGACTCAATGGATTGCAACCCAACACTTTAATTTCTCATATTATAATTACTCATGAACTTATTAGCGATATACCGTTTGTTTGTTATTATTATTATCATCATAATTATTATCATTATCATTGTTATACTACTACCACTACTACAAAGATATCAGATACCCACACATATTAAATGTAAGTTTGATCTCTCATTTAAAAACATTACTTTAAAATAAATTGAGCTACTTGCTAAATCTCACTACGCTCCTTACAACACATATTCCCCATCCAATCAGATGACATTATAGCTGCTCAAACAACAATCAAACCTAAGCACATCTTTGTTGTGAGCTTAGGTTTGATTGTTGTTTGAGCAGCTGTCATGTCATCTGATTGACTGTCGGATATGTATGTGTTGTAACGAGCGTAGTGAGATTTAGCAAGTATCTAAATTTATTTCAATTTTCATCTATCTGCGCTTCGCAAATTAAAATATTATAAACATTACTTTAGTAAACTTTAGTTTGATTTTTAGTATAAAAACTATTCAAAAATCTATTTGAGCCACCAAATGATGATTTATATACAAGAAAATATTTTTCACGGTAAATAGTTTAACTTAATTAAAGCGTTTAGATAAAAAAATAACATGTATTGTAACAAAACCCTGAAACATATTTGAAAACATTTGAAAACTAATCTGTGTGTGAATTTGTTTTATTTTCATTATTCATAAAGAAATGAACTTTTGATTGTAGATAAATTTAAAAAATGTTTTTTTTATTATAGCCAGAAAAGTTATGACTAAATACTTGTAAGTTCATTATCCTTTGTTCTCAGCCTTACCAGAGTATGAGACTATGAATAGAACTATTTCACAGCCTCACAGCCATGTTTCAAGTAATTTCTTTTTGGGGGTAGGTCATTATTGCTTTGACATCTTGGACCACAATATTTAACTAAATATAATTAATTTATAAATTGTGTAAGTCTAAAATATAGTAAAGTAATTTTTTTGATAGTTTGAATCAACACTATTTAAAACATTTTTATTTCCAGTATGGTTATAACAATACATACAATGACTTCTAAAGTGGGGTAGAACGTGTGTGTTGGGATAATTCTGATGTATCTTGTAGAAATAGATTTTAGATATGCTAAATATTTATGAAATGCACTTAGTGAAAGTTGTATTTACTCACTATTGAACTATTTATTGTAATCTTACATTACTATTAAATATTAGATGGTAGTTTTACAAATACATACTTATTCCTATCTTAATCATTTACCAGAACTACGGCTGAATTTTTCTGATCAAACCTTAAACCTAATGCACTTGCTTAAAAATATCATCCTTTGCTTTTTTATTGTGAAGATATTAGCATGAAATCCAATAACATTATGTTGCAATTTCAAGACAACTTGTTTGCATAGTTATATAGATCAGACATGAGATGAGTCTTTTTTTAAATTTCTAATATCGGTAGGCACCATTCAAATTTTTGATAAACTTTGCTTAAATGAAAACGGAAATAATCAAGAGATGTTCGTTATTATGATACTGTAAGTGATCACATTTTATGCTTTTAATTGTATGCTCTATTAATCATATTAATAAATTTACCTTATTTATAATACAATCAAAAGATTTTATCAATTTGTAAATTTGTTATAAAACTACCTACAATAAAAACAGATTAGGCTACTGAATATTGTACTTTCTTTGCAAAGCACATCTTTTTATTAAGAATAAAGTAAGATTGAGTGTAAATAAAATTATATAACATAAGATAATTTTTTTATAAAGTATGACAATTTTCACCTTATCAATAAACTGATATTAATAATAGAATAAAGCCAGTGTTATTTTGAGGTTTACATATTTAATAGCCATGATTTATTTCTGACTTAATAAAACTGTTACAATTTTAAATTTTTATTATATGAAATTATAAACTGTTTGATTAATTATAGTAAAGATCATCACATAATATAAACTTTTCTCATTTGCAAAACATACATTTTGTTCATTAGGATTCATATAAAAATTGTTATTTTTTAATTATTCCATGAATTGACTTTACAAATAAGTGAACTTGTTTAAATGTTTGTAACATAGATTATTTTGGAATCTGACTTACTTATTATAGGAACATAGTCTGACTTTGTGGAATGTCATTAAATTTATATATACACAACATATTTAAAATGATTTATTTACAGAGTTATTAATGTTTTTAGAATTGTATTTGGTTTGAAGTGTAAGTCAGTAAATTGGTTTGATTAATAATTAAAAAAATATTACTAATATAAAGGTTTGATAATTCCAGATTGTTGATAATTGATGCATTCGAAAGTTTCCAAATAAATTTACATTAATATGAGAATATGGACATTTTTTATAAACTAGTTAAAGTGCTTTTTAGGAATCTGTGAATTATAATAAGTATTCGGACATAGTTGGTCTGAGAATAAACTTATAAAATAAGTAAGACATATATCTAAACATCTTATAGCCTTTTGTACTTAAATTCATAGTTGGAAAAGTTTTGATAATTTAATATCAGTCTAAATTTATAAAAAATAAATTTAAAGTAAAGGTTAGAGACGGGAATATAGAAATATGATTCCCTATTTATATTAAGCATGTTGGTATGCATCAATATTTTTATTCGCAACGATTGTAAAAACAACAACAACAAAAAAACATTTTTATTCGCTGCTATTAACTGTTAGTGATATAAATCAAACATTGATAAATAGCCCGGTATATATCAGTAATGATTTAAAATAATAAAAATTAAATGTTAAATTATCATCATTACTGTAATAATTATTTATTCGCAATTTTGCATACAATCGTTTTCTATATTCATTCGATTTTAATTGGAAAGTAGATAATATATTTTCTGATATAGTGTTTATGATTGAATTTCAGGCAACTATATTTGTCACATTTCTTAGTATTACTTGTGAACTTAGTTTACTCCTAGTTTTTTTATTTATATATATACATAATCCAATATAATTTGTCTTCAAATTTAGATTTTTCTTGTAAAAAAAATTTTCCATTTAATTATTAGCATTTTCTTGTTAAATATATGTTCTTATCATATTCATTTAATTTGCTTTTAAATCCCCATCTTTCCTTTTTGGATTAACTGCTAAAACTACTTTTATTAAATCTTAATTATGCTTTTGACATTGCAATTCTCACTTTACTGTTTATTATTTCCATCGTGTACATTAATAATGCACTGGGTAATGTATTTTTAACTGTTTCCATAAATAACACAATTAACTACAGTGGAGATTGGTAATGGCATTAAAGAACTAAAAAATTTCTAACATAACGTGGAACTATTTTTAAAAATTACTTTATGTAATTAATACATGTCTTTCATTAATGATTGTTTAATTATGTTTATAAATGAACGAGAATTTATATATTGTTAGATGCAGGATAATAAAAATTGGGGACAATTTTAATTAGTATGGTTGATGTCAGAGGAGTCGTTTCTATATGTTATAGCATCGGCCTGGACGCGAACCCACAAACGTCTGCAACCAACTACTTGCTTGCACGATGGCTGCGATGACCTTTTGGCTAACAACACTTGACAAAGGGAAAGTAATATCACTTTCTTATAATGTTTCATCCCACCAATTCAATTTATTTTCAATTAAGAGTTAAGCTATTTTTAAATTTTAATAAACAATAATACATTTTATAACATTGGCCTTGTTTTTTTTTTTTTAGTATTTAAATTTTGGCCATACTTGAACCATTGTACAAATTCCACATAGCCTTCTGTTAATCTGTTCATACCACCAACCATGCAGTCAAATTTTTATGATAGCTATAATTGACAAATCCATTTTTCAGAGCTAACATTATTATTTTTAATACATTATTTCTGTGACATCAGACATCATAAGTACTATATGTTGAGAAAGTAACACTTCTATCTCAGTGCATAATATATTTTAAAAACATCAACTTTGGCAAATTATAAATCAATTTTTAGCCAATTAATCTTATTTTTTATAAATAGTTGCATTGTTTAAACCCACATCGATAATGATCTGCATAAGTAATTAATCCCACTACTTTATTTTTCATTCTCAGCATCTATCACTTTCAATAGCCACAATTATATAACACTAAATGTCTGTGTTATGTTCTCATGTATGTCTTCTTAACTGATAACTTTTAACCTTATTTCATTAACACACATGTATGCCTTCCAACTGACTATAGATTTATTATCATTATTATAACAGTATTTCTCAAATTTTAATACTTGCACTACTTGACTTTTAAGCTAGCTCCTAGATCTAATAATTGAAGTACTCTTTCTCAAAGTCTTTATCTGATAACAAGGTGCAATTATTAATGATTACAATGCAATGGATATGATCCCTAGACTTGCTAAATTAAACTTTAATGTGAGTTTACCAGTGGAAATCATATTAAATACTGAAAGCAGAAAAGGGATTTTATGTCTACTCCCAATATTCAAAACATTGCAATAAGCCAAATAGCTAAATTTAATATATCAAAATTGACTATTTTCTCTCATTTTATTCTATTTCATATCATCTGTTTGCCAAATATAATTAGTACTTTTAAATTTATTATATTTTATGAGTCGGGTGTATTCTTTGTCCGCACGAAATGGTCGCTCCTACCTATTAAAAAATATTTCTTGGTTAATATTTTACAAAGGTGAGTTATAGAAATAATTTGTGGAAGCAAACTATGGAAGTAAATCATGGAAAATAATCACAAAAAGAATTATGCAAATCAACTATGAATGTCAATCAATATAAGACAATTCCTAAATTTAAATGTGATCTGGTATTAGTTCTAGATATAGGTGCTGGGTATAGATTCTGGAGATATTTGAAATACTATACACAAGACACGGCTGTAAATTCATAACAATAACAAATCTTTATTACAATAAACACACACACACACATATATATATATATATCACTATAAGCTCAAATATTATATGAAATTCACTCTGGCTAAATAATAATAATATCACATGATCACCATCTCTTATACTAGCGCATAATTGTTTATAAACAAGGCAAAACTCTCCATACAGTAGTGCCACCCTGTGCCAACCAGAGTAATCAATGAATGCCAGAACGTTTGTGTATAAAATCCCTACCTAATGTCTACTCATCCAATATCCCCAGACTAGATTTTGGCTTGTGGCCTTTGTCAGTGAGGAGTTTGGGATCTGAGAGCACTGCACCTAGATCTTAGAATCTAATGCAACCCTCCAGCAACCACCTTTTTATCTCTACTTATCTGTAAACTAAAAACACAGAAATATTTTCAATCTAAGCTCAATAGCTTATATAGTCATATGTGTCTGAACTCAGTTCAGTACCCATACATTTCGGTGTATTTGGCTCTTTAACAACCATAGCCACCACAATCCTATTGGGCCGGATCAGTGTTAAACCATTAAGCATCACATGATTATCATCTCTTATATTATCACATAATTGTTTATAAACAAGGCAAAACTTTCCATACAGTAGTGCCACCCTATGCCAACCAGAGTAATCAATGAATGCCAGAAGGCTTGTGCAGTGCTCTCAGATCCAAAGCTCCTCACTGATGAAGGCCACAAGCCAGAAACTAGTCTGGGGATATTGGATGAGTAGGCATTCGATAGGGATTTTATGCACATGCCTTCTGGCATTCATTAATTACTCTTGTTGCCACAGGATGGCACTACTGTATACAGAGATTTGCCTTGTTTATAAATAATAATAACACTTTTTTAGATTAGCTAAATTTCTCTAAAACTTAACCATTGTCTTGACTCATCTTTCAATTGAATATTAATGTGCTTACATGGAATCATAATTCCACATTTAAGTATAATATGACATTATGTTATAACTTTACATAGAACCTATAAAATTCTGCCTCCCTTTTTTATTACAACAATTATAAATTGAACTATTCCAACAAGCAATAATATCTTTACAATAATTAGAAATTTAATTATTCTAACAAGCAATAATATCTCTTATATTTCATATGAAAAATAATGTGATATGCAAAATCTCTACTCGGTCCAACAAATGGGTTTAAATATAAAACCATAATTTTACATTCATGCATGTTAAATGTTCACCATTTTCTACTTTGGCAACCATATACATTTTGATAGGCACATAAGTTGCCACATCTTGATGATGTTCAATTTTATTATCTTTCACAAACTTCAACTACAGGTCAGTCAGCTTTTAACTGAAAGTAACTCTTTGTCATCCCCCAAATCAACACACACATCTGACTACAACTCTAATACTGTCACAGCAACTTTATCCTGTTTTGCAAAACTCTCTAGATACTTTATAAACACTATGCAGCACTTCATAATGCACATATCAGTGTCTCAGAAAGGGAAATTAAATAACTCCCAACTTTAAATGTCAGCATTGGCCAGAGAGCAGCCTTTTTTTCTGAGGATAGTATTATGTGAGGAACTAATCTCTACACATTTACTCTATATAGGTGTGCAAAACATTTTCCACAACTCTATCAATCATTCCCTACTTAAATAAAAACAAATGGAGCTGGGATCAAGTCCTCAATCTCTTAATACTGCATAGATAGTGCATAAATTATGAGATAGTTATTCCCTATCTATCCATTCGAGGTTGTAAGATAACTACCTCAGTAATACTCAACATTTATAGCTTCACATATAACATACACAGGGCAATTATAGTCTTGATGCAAATGACAAAGTCTGACCAATCATGCAGCAAACCTATGAACTATCTTAATTTAAATGTCAATCACACAGCAACACCCATCCAATCTTTATAATCATACCAGATTGAATCAACATATTATATCATAGCAATGACTATTCACATGATACTGCAATCACTTTTCATACATCCAATACTTGGCATATAACTTTGATACTAAAAAAATCTTTTCTATCTTTTTTTTGACAAATATGTAAGTTGTTATACTTTCTCACTATTACACATTAACATTTTTTTTATTTCAATGCATCCTTATAGGTCAAAATCATTTCTCTCTCTTTTTTTCTAAAAAAATAGTATAACTTAAATCTCTATGAAACATACTATGAACATATAAATAAAGCAAAATAAATAAATAATAAACATTATGGATTGTCTCTTTGGTTTGCATTCCTTTGAAGCTAAGTCTGAAGACTTGATATTATTGTCCACCAACACCAATTACCATTTTAGTCCCGTCTTGGAAAACATTTTATAGATGCACATAAAATTCCTTTCATTCAAGATATAGCTACATTGATCATGATAATTAATGTTGTTGAAAATGAGTCCTGCAAATAACTTTCACATTTTGAATACCTTTCTTCCTGAGTTTAAATTCAGACACTTGGTTTCACATTTTAGTTTTTTTAAGTGCCATTATTTTTTTCCTGTTTTTTTTTCTTTTAGGAGGGGAAAAAATTTCAAATAAAATAATGTTCTAGATGATTTTTCTTTTTATCATTTCTTAGTTTGAGTCACAATCAAAAAAAAAATACTGTTAAGAATGTTGAGTAGTCATCTAACTTTATATTAAAGTCTGATTGTTTCTTGGAGTTTTATTAATGAAGCCATGGATACAATATTGTTCTTGAGATGTTTTCTTTAAACAAACTTTAAAGAACCAAACAAAGATTGAGGTATTGAATACAAAATCTTATTATGAGCTAATTTGGTCATAATTGATTTTTGAGAGAGAGAGAGAGAGAGAGCGAGAACTGTACACCATTTATAATTGAATTAGCACTTCATCTTTAAATAATACTTATACACTTATTAACAAATTGAATCAATTGCTGTATTCCGAGAGAGAAAACAATCAGAGAACGATCAGATATAAATTAGCAAGAGTAGTTTATTACCACCCCCTCACTTTCCTTTGCTTTTTATAAGGATAAAAAACCATGTGTAAGTTTCCTTTTTCCCATGCCTGGTTTCTTTTTTATGATTATTGATCTGAAGTCAACCTTTGACCCCATCTGTTAAATGTTAGTTTTGGTTTATTGTCTTCAGCTCTGATTTCTTTTAATTTCTTTATCACATATTTTTAAACTGGTTTGATTCTTAAGAACTATTTAAAAAATATTGAGTTACTGGTATTTTTATAAAACTGGTATTATCTAAATAATTCCTTTCTTTAAAACTTAACTCAAATTTGGAGCTGAAAACAATAACTAACTCCTATACAAATAAATTCATTTTACATTACACTACCAAATAATCTAGAGTACAATGTGTAATTTTCCATGAAGTGAAGAAAATTATATATGCATCACACATGCTCATACACATGTACAATACTAAATAGAGAAATGCTTGTTCATATTCATATTAGCACAAAATATTTTTATTCACATTAGTACAAAATGTCTTTCCTAATTTCCTATAATTTTAAACCTATTCTCATGAAAAGAACTGTCAAACTAATGCTATTTATAAAAAGTTCAATTTCAATTTGCACTAACATTTTTATTGATAAATTTTATGATTCACGAAGTCTCTTTTAGACATATAAATATTTTTCTGATATTACAGCATGTACAACAGTCAATCCCTCTTCCCTATACATAATACTAGCTATAATTTTAAATAAATTCAGATTCTTCTATATGTGTTAAATTCAAGCCACATGGTTATTAATGGTTATTAATCTCTCTGAATAAAGCCTTTCCACTTTTCTTAAACTAAAAAAAATATTGAAATCATGAGCAAAAATAAATTATATCAAATTTAATATGCAAAGAGATAAATAAATTAAAAAAAACATTATAAAGCAGATATTTATATGTTGCTCAATTATCGCATTGAATAAATAATAATAAAAAGACATTTTAGTATTACAATATATAAAAAAATATCAAAAGATAATAAAAAATTAAGTTTAATAAATTTTAAATTGTATGTGCAAGTCTTATTATGCAATAATGATAACAATACAATCAAAAAGCAAACTTTAAATGTTTATGTATTAAAAGAAAAAATGTTTGACTATAGAAAGAGCATCAAAAATTACTCTTTAATAAGTAAAAAAAATGTTAATCAAATTTTAAAGTTACCCGATCCATTTTCAGTTCTTATTAATGCCCCAGGTTCACATATCAGACCGTTTTTTATTTATAGCTTTGGCTGGTTGGTTTAGTTTGTTCCCATCATTTTAAAAGTTATTGCAGGAACTTGTGATGAATATGAAGAAACTTAAAAAAAAACTAATTTGTAGACTTGTTGAGAATGGTTGTAGGGGTTTTATACATCTTTTTTCTCTTCTTTCCTCCTCTCCTTCCCATCAAAGATGCTGATCCTTGAATAGGTCAGGAGACCAAAAAGAAGTATCTCAGACAGCATATGTGGTTGGTTAAACTTGGCCATTCTTTGGGTATTAATGACTTGTATATATAAGTCCACAGGTAGATTAGTGAATCAACCCATGATGTTAGATCTCAGAGAACAAAACAGCAAGATTAGCAATGTATCTTCATTGTCTTATAAATATAAAAATATATAAACACCATTTTATTTTTTTCAACTTCTTTTAAGGGATTTAATACTTAGTTACCATAGTGTTTATATCTCAGCACATCTCCAGCTATGCTGTTCAAAGCAAGAGCTTGTCATTTTGCTTTTAACTTTTTCTAAGAGAAAAAGTTGGAGAAAAAAAAACCTCCATTTCTCAGAGCTTGAAAAATACTCCTCTGAATAATAAACTGCTGACTATCATCTGAATTCCATCTCCTCAACAATCACTCCCTGCAGATTTGAATATTCACATTTTTGTCACTTCCTCCTTCAACCTTTGTCCAGATTAAAAGTCTCTTGCACAAAATAAATGTCATCTTGAAATAAACCAGAAATCAGTCTGTTCAAAAGCAATCAAAATAAATTAATAGTTCTATTGTCAAACATTCTTTTGGATGATTTATAAACTCAGCAAGAACAAACTTATGTGCTATTAACAAGATTGTCTGTATTTCTTTAGTTACACTCTCATATTGTCTCTATTTTCACAGTCATACATGTGTTCTTTACCATCCCATTAATTTATTGACCTTAGTGACCATTTTTAGCCTGTTGTATTTTTAAGGAAAAACTAAGCTAAATAACTAATTGCTTTTATTTATAATAATAGACTAATATATTGAATATTATTTATTGTAATATTCTCTCTTTATTACTGCCTAATAATAAACATTGTTTACTAACTATATATAAGAAGTACACACACAGAGATATATAAATATTTTTTTAAAAAATTAATTTTAGAATATATATGTGTGGGGTGATATTCTATATATATAACAGTTTTTATTGATTGGGTATTTTAGGAAATTGACAGCTTTATAAAAGGGGAGAGGGTAATTTAAAAAGAATACTATAAATAAAGGTTTTTCAAGGTTGGCTAGGTTGGCTCATCTTGGTTTTTTGACTGATAAGCTCTCTCTCTCTCTGATGTCCTCTGGCACATGAAGTTAATTTGTTATGTATATAATTTTTTATTATTATTTTCTTTTGTAAAGGTGTTGAACTTAAATTTATTATTCTTCAATCAACCATGAACTCCAAGTAAACTTTTCAGACACTCTCATTTATTGATACTAATTTGCAATTAAACTTTCTCAATCAAAAAATACTTTGGAGAATTTTAATTTTTATTAGAGTCAGTTGAATAAAATTTGCTTTGGAATAAGTTTTAACATCAGATTTCCAATGTTATGGTTAACCTGAATACATTTGTAAAAAGATGCCACAGGTCTAATATGTGTTGTAGGTCTAATACTAAAGCAATTATTAAATTACAAAATTACTGTAAAATAATACTCCAAAACACTAAAATATATACATTCTATACTTACCATGTAATATATAAAAATATAGTGTAGAATATTCATGTCTAACAATACTAAAATTATGAATTTTAAAAAAGGAGATTCTAGAAAGTACATTATCCAATTCCCAAATGTTACTCAAAACAGTCATTAAATTACAAAAATTAGTCTAAATATTATAAAAAACCATACCCCCCCCCACACAAATGGAAATTTACTTAACACATCTTTGTGCAGTCAAAAAAATCGAATTAAAAAATAAATTATACATTACTAAAAGTATGAATTTGATCTAAAAAATAAAATATTAAAAAGTAAATTTTTATCAAAAGTAAAAATATTGATTTTTCCATACAAAAATTATGACATCAATGACATGTTATTATGCAATTGTCCAAATATTAATTTAAATATGGACAAAACAAACAATAAATTACAAAAATTGTCTACAATATTATAAAAAAGTGGAAAATATACACGTTACTTACCATATAATACATAAGAGAAATTGTTGTGATGAAAGAATGAATTTGTCTGTTCTACTTTATTTTAGGAGGATCAAATTTTTTGTGCCAACATGGAGACTTAAACTAAAAATTCACCCCCCCCCCAATGAACACATTATTGTGAAGTAGCTTGCCTGAATGGGATTTTGTCTCCCTCCTTAAAATGATTATAATCGGCATTTCACAATTTATCACTTTTATAGTCCTCCCACCAATCCAAATATATATGGTGGAACCCTATTCTACATTTTGTTTGATAGCTTCGATCAGAGTTGGTAGTGTCCAACCATTAATTGTAATGATAATGTAAAGAAAATCAAAAGAAAAAAAGGAAAAGTATGCGAATGTTCCTCACTTAAAATCAAATGATCAAGCGAAAATGCAATTGATATCTTGAAGTAAAACTATGGAATGCAATTGAAATCTAGACAATAACTAACCTTGAATTAAAACTAAGATAAAATCTACTATCAGAATGAAATATGGACAATAAATGAGACTGTCAAAAATATCACAAAAAAACACATTTTGATATAAGATTGAATTTTTAAAAAATTGTGTTTTGATATCACATCAGATAACATTGCAGGGTTTATTTGATGTGATCACAAAATTAAACATTTATTGCAGATGTGAAAAGGCCTACCATCTCCTATTTCATAGGTACCAAAAGTACTTTTAAATAAGTTATTTTTTCAGAATCATAAATTTTTAATGCTAAAGATTTTTTTAGTCTTATTTTTTATTTCATTTTTCTGTAAGGAAACAACCTTAGTTTTATTAAAATTAATACTGCGGCCTGCTTTATCTTCATAGATCTATAAAACAGTACTAAAATATTTGTTTCTAGTCTAAGCTCAAACTACTCTGACCTATATATACTTTTTCACAAAGCAAGAAAAAATATTCACTTTCTTTCTATCTAAAGTAATACCAATTTTTCAAGCAATTTTTGTTTATTTCCAAACAAATTATTATTTTTGCATACAATTTTAATCGAAGACAATTTAAATGGTAAAGAACTAAAATTATATTTTTTATCCTTTACATCATTACAAATATTATTACTATTAAATTAAATACTTTTAACAAATTTATCCCAATGATCTTTTTGAAACAAAGCTACCCTACTAGAATTATTTAATTTTTTATTTCTATAATATCTGCTAAATATTATTAATTTATAATATTTAATTATTGGTAAAAGAATCTACTACAATAAGGAAAATAGGAAAAAAAAATGTGAGGCTTTGTTTCCTTAAACATTTATAAGTTTCCTATAGCATTTTATCTCCATAAATATCTAGAGATTGTATTTTGAAGATTTTTCTCTTGTTTCTATCTTTAGATGTAAAAAAATATTTACATTGATCACTGAGTTTATCATTTGACTGTGATTTTTCTAAAATAAAATAGAACAACTATTTTATTAAGTAATAATTTACTAAGGCTGTAACATTAGAAATAAGCGTCTGAAAAATATGTCTTAAAACACAAGCTTAAGCGATGAAGAAAAGAGAGAATCCCAGAGCAAAGAGAATCCTTCTTTACTTCAACCTACTTTTATATATAAAAGGAGTATATATATATATTTAAAAATGATTCACTAATAAGAATTGAATAATTATAGTTAAAATTATATAAAATGGTAATAGGATTATAAAAAACGATAATTGTGAATAATTATGAAAAGCTATAACAGACAATAAAATCGAAAAACTGCAAAAGAATATCTTGGAATTATATATAATGTTGTTTTCTGCAATAAGAGTAAATAATGGATCTATTATAATAATAAAAAAATAAAAAATACATCATAAATATGTGAAAGAGCTTTTTACAACGAATTATATGGTCATAAAAACAAGCAATCATTTTCTTAAAAAGTCAGCAATTTAAATTAAAAAAGACATGAGATTAAAATATAATAATAAAAAACAAGCTCCAGGATATAATTGAATTGTTATTGATATTTTAAAAAAGCAGATGGCTTAATAGAAAAATGTTGTAAAAATATATACCTAACGTTAACATGAAAGAAAGGTGTTAGATGATAGAAAGAAGGCTATAGAAATATTATTATTTAAAAAATAAAATAAAAAAATATTAGAATTTATATGTCTATCATATTTCTAACAGTTCTATACAAAATCCTTTTCAAGATAATTACAACTGTATTCAGAGAACATTGTATTTTGATTAACCAGTAAACTAAATTGATTAAAAATCATTTTACTACCATCAATCACGTGACATAATGACAAACCCTATAGAGAGTGTAAATGAATATGGCTTGACATTATGATATAAATTTGTCATTCATAAAAGTGCATTTGTTTCTATTAGCATTTTTACAGTAAACAAAATATTAAATAATCAAGACAATGTCTTGGCATATGGTCAGATTCTCATTTAATATATATCAAAATGCAATAGCAATATTAAGTTGCATGATGAGAAGATGATTAATACTGAGAAAGTAGTATGAAAAGTAATTCAATATTCCAAAAATGGTTACTGTACTTTTACAAGAAGTATTTTGGAATCATACATAGAGAATAAAAGAAAGTAGTGATTATTTAAATCCATGATTTTGCTGTTAATATAGGTACTTTTGCAATTAATTCTTTAAAATACCAAAAAATAATGGAAGAGTTAGCAAATGGAAGTAAAAAAGTAGGACTAAATTTATGTGCTAAAAATATTAATGTTCAGTGGATTTTCTGATAAAAAGAAAGTAAAGCTTGATAATCATGAATTAAGAAAAGTTAACAACTACAAATACTTTGGTCAGATTAATAACACTGATAAAATACAATGGGTACAATTAGTTGTAGAAATAAATTTGAAAGAGTGCTTCTGTTAAAAATATTGTAATATTAAAGAAAATGTATCTATGAGGTAAAAATGCTTTTAATAGAATGATTTACCATGAATGCATATAATATTTGGACTCTTAATGGAAACAATTCAGACACTTCTGAGTATTCAATTGAAAAGATGATATATATGTTACAAGCAAATAAGTAGATTGTCAAAAAATAGTTATCACTGTCATTCAATGAATTAAAAATTTAATGGAACAGGGCTAATATATTTCTGGGAATATGGTGATAACATATGGAAAACTCCCAGAATGACATGGTGAAATAAGAAAGTATGTTGTTGTGTCAGGCAAAGAAGATACTAGGTATTTGAGAAAAAATATTAAATTTAGAGATAACCTCTTCATTGCACTCTTACTAAATTTGAAGATAATTGCTTCATAGAATTTCATCAATAAAGTTTGACAGTAATGATAATGACATTACTTACATACATCTTACTGATAAAGGAAAATATTTAGTCTGATTATGAAATAAACTTGATGAACAAAATGAATTACCTAAAATGTTTTGAAATTGGAATGATGAATTATGTAAATATGCATAAGATAACAACTTAAATACAAAAAGGTTTGCACAAAAATTATGTTTACAGATATAAAATTTTAGAGAATCTTAGATAATATCAATAATAATAATAAATGAATTCCAATAGGTTATAATGAAAACCGTAATAATAATTTTAAAAAAAATATTGATTCTGAGTATTTTAATATTGTGTTCTAGTAAATGAAATAGGCTACTTAATAAAACTAGAGAATATACTGATAAAAAGCATAAACAGTAATGTAATATTTAAGTAGAATTATTATCTTTGTGAGATAAGTAAATTAGTGCATGCTAGTGATGATTGAAAAATAAAAAGGATATTATTAACAAACCAAAAAGTAATTTAATTAATAAATACACAGTGTGAAAATCCATGGAGGTTGAGAAATAATGTTAAATAGAGCAGTATGTGAGTTATTATACACCCATTTTCTACTGAAAACGGTTGGGTGTTGAGGGATAATGTTAAATAGAGCACTATGTGAGTTAATTGCATCCATTTTCTACTGAAAACAGTTGATAATGATTGCATAACAATATTTGAGAGCATTATTAACTGTTATCAGTCGAAAATGGATGAAAATAACTCTCATATTGCTCTATTTAACATCATCTCTTAATTAACCCCCATAGATTTTAACATTATTTATTAATGCAATTACTTTTCGTCTCTTAAAAAAGGTATCATTTTTATTTTCCCCCTTATTCTTTTTTCTACAAAATTTAAATTTGATCCAAATTAACTACAAATTCATCACATTTAAATTCAAGATAAGTGAATATAAAATATGCTTGAGCATGTCTTTATTTTGGTTGTTTTATCTATGACTTATAAAAATAAATACTTGATTCTATTTTTTAATCATTACTAACTGTTTAGTAGTATGTATTTTATATACTCATGCATATAATAATAGCATTTATTAAAATGCATATTATATGTGTAAAATGAAATATATCTGCGCCTATGCCAAGGCATACACATTAATTATAAAGTACTTAGATTAATTAAATAACATTCTGTAACATCTTAGAGTGCAACCAGAAGAACAAGACTTGCTGGGTGAAGCACCAGGTATGCAAAGGTGCCATTGACAGGTGCTCATGTCACCTCTCTTTCATGTATAGCCTTATGAAAAAGTTTATCTCCAAACATACCATACCTCTGCATACATCTGCATACTTGGAGCTTCACCTAGCAAATGTCCATTCTTGTTCTTATATATGCCCTCCTAAGTGTTATAGAATGTGTCTTTTCATTGGCAATCTGCTGCCCATATGTTGGTACATATCTTGTGTTTCCATATCCAATTCTAGTGATCAGATAAAGCATTTTACATTCCATTTGTGTATTTTTAGCCATCAGTTTTCACTAACATTGAAACTGATCAGGAACTAGCATTCTGTACTTAGCTTAAATTTATCTCTTTTAATTAATACTATTTAATTAAAGTAAGTATGTTATAATTAATGCACATGTTTTATACATTTACTTTTACACCTGTAATGTTTTTTTTTAATAAACACTACTTTTATTTGCATGTGTATATAAATATACACACATGCTTATCACTAACACACACCAATTTATATATCCCACAAAGGCAATAATTTTAAATATTACATTACTTTTATGCTTTTTATCAGTATTATTTCTTGAATTATTAACTAGCCTATTTCATTTACTAGAACACAATACACAATATTATAATTCTCAGAATCAATATTTTTTAAAATTATTATTACAGTTTTCATTATATGCTATTGGAATCCATTTATTATTATTGATATTATCTAAGATTATTCTAATTTTTTGTGTACACCTTTTTGTATTTAATTTTTTATCATTTGTTTATTTATATAATTAATCATTTCTATTTGTAAAATATTTTAGGTAATTCATTTTGTACATCAATTGTATTTCATAATCAGACTGTAAATATTCTCTACCATCAGTAAGATGTATGTAATTAATGTAATTATAATTACATTCAAACTTTATTACTGCAATTGCATGAAGAAGTTATCTACACATTTAATCAGCTTGCATGAAGATGTTATTTCCAAATTTAATATGATTTTTTAAATATCTATTATCTTTTTTGTGTGACACCCTAGAATACTTTCTTATTTTACCCACTCATGTTACATATAGTGTCAATCTGGAATATTTCCATATATATATTATCTTCATACCTTCAGCAATATCCTAGCCATGCTCCATTTAATTTCTTAATTCATTAAAAATCAGTAATAACAGTTTGTTTTCGATCTCTTCTCCTTTTTTCCATTGAATACTCAGAAGTATCTAAATTGTTTTCTATTAAGTGTCCAAGTATCATGCATTCACTGTAAAGCATAGCCATTAAAAAGTTTATTTTTCACCACATAGACACATTTTAATAAAGTTTATTTACACAACCTTAATATTTAAAATATTTTAGGGCTTTACAGTATGAATGACTCTGGCATTTTGTTAAACAAAAAGTAATCAATTTAAAAGTGTTGTGAAATTTTAAATTACTAAAATTATGCAAAGTATGAAAAGTTATTTAGTACATTATGATTATTATAGAAAATGAAATTAAAATAAATTCACTTGAAATTTTATGATTTAATTGTTTTGCAAAAATTTAAGTAAAATGTTTGTCTTTGAAATTTTACACTGCTTGTCTTTGAATTTGTTTGTCTTTGAAATTTTACACTGTTTATCTTTGAATTTCAATGACAAATGAAACTTTTTTATATCTACATCAAAATAAAGTTCTAATTCCCACTCTAATTTTCAAAATCAATAATTGCAGCAAAAAAATAAATCTATACAAAATGAAATTAAAGTAAACGCACTTGAAATGATGATTTAATTATTTTGCAAAAATTTAAGTAAAATTTATTTATAAAAATAATACATTTATTGTGGAAGTGGAAAAACTGTCGCAATTATACTAATAAAGTACTGAAATGGAAATGTTCCAATCCCTTTTTGTTTCACAAACAACCTAATGACCTACTCATCTGATCTAGTTTTGAACCTATTTTAAAAGTTAAAATATTATAAATTCAAGAGCGGTTAAACTCGCTATCATGGCTGCTTGAATGGCATTAATTCATTCACATATGAAGGTACGCTATAGTTAGACAGGATTGATAAAATTATAGCATAGAAATTATCATAATATGTCATAAAATGTTTTATTAATTTATAAGTGAATTCTGAATTTTATATTTGTATTACATTCATATGCGGATGGATAATCTAATCTATATTGCGATGGCATGAAGATAAAATATATTCTAAGGTTTATTATAAAAAAAGTATATCAAATGTTTTTATATTTAAAAACGGTTTTCTGATATTTAATATAAATAACAAAATAAAGTTTTGTTTAAAATCTGTCAAAATTGTTTTCTAAAAAAAAAGTATTTAAAAAAAGAGTTTTTTTTTTGTAAACAAGAAAGAAAATGGTGACCACACCTGCATAGGACAAAAGTAAAAAGCTATTTTTTACTATGTGTTTACAGAAAACTATATGCTAAGCTGTATAAATTGATAACACCTAAAAATTTGATTGAAAAATTGGAATTAAAGTATATAATTTATATATATGATTATATTTTAAAGATAATGAAATTTTAACATCTCCAAGACATTATCAATAGATCAAATGGTTTATTTAATTAAAAGCCATTTGGTCCTGAGGCAAATGGAATTCCTGAAGGTGTCATGACTTAGGAAGTGGAAAATATAAATAGGCCATAAATTTAAGCTCGTGAATAAGGAGACTCCATTTTGAAGAAATATTGCATTAGAAGTTATATCAGCTATTAATTGTGCAATGCCCTGCTAAGAAAGGTGAATTTTGGTGTTTTGTCCATCATGGAAATATCTGAGTTTGGTCCATCCAAGGCGGCCGCAAAGACCAACATGCAGCCAGAATAATCCTAGCCAAATAAATTCAAAAGAAAGATGCCATAAGCTGCCAAAGAAACTCAATTTCACTCCATCCATTCAAACCATGTAAATACTGGTAAAAATTAAAATTAAAATTGCAGAATTCTGTGTTAATCCTTATTAATTATTCTTTTAGTTAGCTAACTATATCTCAATGTAACTACTTTAAATGTAATTTGTTCATGTTGAACAGATGTCTAAAATTTCTACTTGAAAGTAATATTTAAAGAAGGCTAAATGACCTACTCTAGCTAATTTTGTTAATGTTCAAAGATTTTAAATTCTATCTTATAGTAATATTTTAAAAAGGGGATATCAAAGACCTACTTTTCTGATTTCTATTATTAAACTTAATATTTTACTGTATTAAATTAATCAATGCCATTATATTTATGTTGCTTATTCTAATTAATAATTATGCCTTTACTTCAAAACAGCGAGCACTTAATTTCCAAATATTTTCAAGAAGATATTTATTTCAAATCTTCATATTATTCTATATTATAGTGTCTTTTGCTGTGCACTGTTTCAAAATCCTATTTTAAGTAATAGTGACACTATTGTGCTTGTTATTATTTTATAAATTATTAATGATATAAATTTTAAATGTGGCTCATAAATTCAAAATTTGTGATGTTTAATTATACTTAAATTGGAGTAGCCTCGAGTATATTTATAAGTATATTTGCCTATAAATTTATTTTGTAATTTCTTAAATATACTTTCCCTCCTTAAAAATTTTATTAGCATTAAAAAACCTAATAGATTGAAAGGGATAAAGTAAAGTTTATATATATATATATATTGTACCGGTCAAATATGTTTATCCACATAACATGAGCTGGAACTCACAAAATGTACTTCAAACCCAGTCAAGCCTGAGATTTAGGTCAGGGACCAACCTGGATTCGAACCCACTTTCCATGCCCCAGATAAAACACCTAATGGATTACATAACAATGATGGAACATGAGAATTAATTCTTAAATCTGACCCACTAGCAAATTGGAGAAAACAATAAGAGTCATGGACTTTAACATATATATAAAAAAATTTAAATACTAGAGAATTTCCCATGATAAAATCTAATATATTTAATTAATGGGGGGGGGGGGGGCTTTACTAATGAATAGCTATGATCAATTAATGAATTGTATTGGTTTAATAATGAAACAGAAACTGATATATGTTAATTTAAAATGACATTTATTAACCATTCTAAATAATATAGCATAACAAAACTATATATATAACTATCCAGCATAGTAAATAGGATTGCACACAGGCATTTGATTGATTTTTAAAAACGAATTTTGTTACATGTGAATAATAAGTGTATGGGCAGAACAATCATTTATGCTTTAATAACAAGTTTTGACTACTATGAATAAATTTTAGAGTATATATTTCATAAATAATCAAGACGTTATATCTAATGATTATGCCATTTCCTATTCAAAATTCGGTGGCAATTAGATAATTAGACTAAACCTGGAGTAACTTTATACATTTTAGTTATTACACATATTTTAATAGTGGGTATATAAACCAACCCAAATAACTTTAGATTGAATGGGTAATCAAAAAAAAATACTTCAGAAAATGCTGAAGAATAAATATTAAAGAGTTAGAGTTGGTTATAAGATTTTACCAAATGTGCACTGAGTGATGGTACCTTGGAACCGATCATTCTGCTGTGGGTAAGGAACCTTTATTTGGTTCATAAGAAATGGGGAATTTACACGCCCACCTGGCCTTTAGCTCAGGCTTAGCGACTGCACAACCTGAAGCAAGAAGATTGGCTGAATTCACGGAGGCTCAATCTTAGATACTCATATAAATAAGCAGCAAAACAAAAATTATTTATGAATAAGAGATCACATCTGCCAAGCTGAAGGATATTGTATATAAATTTAAAATTATATATGTATGAACAATAGCTTATCAGCTTGATCCACGAACCAACTCTTAGGTAGCATAAAAGGAACATATGCTACTGATGGGAGATATACATATTATTTTATCCTGTTCAATCTATTAGGTCTAATAAAACTCTTAAGTAGGGAAAGTATATTTAAGGGATTTACAAAATAAATTTATAGGCAAATATACTTATAAATATACTCGAGGTTACTCTAATTAAAACATTGCACATTTTGAATTTATGAGCCACATTTACATCATTAATAAATTTATAAAATAATAACGAGCAAAAGAGGATTGCTATTACTAAAATAGGATTTTGAAACAGTGTGCAGCAAAAGACACTATAATATAGAATAATATGAAGATTTGAAATAAATTATCTTCTTGAAAATATTTGGAAATTAAGTGCTCACTGTTTCGAAGTAAAGACATAATTATTAATTAGCATAAGCAAAATAAAGAAAATAAATATAACACATTCATTTAATTTAACACAGTAAATATTAAGTTCAATAATACAAATTAAAAAAGTAGGGTCTTTGATATCCCCTTTTAAAATATTACCCTCAGATAAAATTTAAACTCTCTGAAACATTATCAAAATTAGCAAAAATAGGTAATTTAGCCTCCTTCAAATATTATTTTCAATTAGAAATTTTAGAAATATGTTCAACATGAATGATTTACATTTAAAATAGTTACATCAGATATATAGTTAGCTAACTAAAAGAATAATTAATAATGATTTTATACAGAATTCTGCAGTTTTAATTTAAATTGTTACAGGTATTTATATTGCTTGAATGGCTGGAGTGGAGGTGAGTTTCATTGGTGGCTTATGGAATATTCCTTTTGAATTTGTTTGGCTAGGATTATTCTGGCTGCATGTTGGTTCTTGTGGCAGCCTTGGATGGACCAAACTCGGATGTTTCCATGACAGAGAAAACAGCAAAATTCACCTCTCTTAGCAGGGCATCACACAAATAATAGCTGACATAACTTATAATACAATAGCTCTTCAAAATGGCTTCTCCTTCTCTTTTAGTTTAAAAATATAGTCTATTTATACCTTCTACCTCCTAAGCCATAACACCTTCAGGAATTCTGTTTGCCTCAGGACCAAATGGTTTTTTATTAAATAAACCATTCGATCTATTGATAATGTATCTGAGGTGTTAAAATTTTATTAGTTTTAAAAATTTAATCAAATATATATAAATTATATACATGAATTCCAACTTTTCAATCAAATTTTTAGTGTTATTATTTTATACGGCTTAGCAGATAGTGACAGTTTCCTGATTTATGATAAAGTCTTTTCTTTCTGCAAACAACTTTCATTAGTAAAAATAGCTTTTTACTTTTGCCCAATGCAGGTGTGGTCACCAGTTACAAAAAAAAAAAAAAAAAAACTTTTCTTTTTAAAATACTTTTTTTTTTATATTTAGAAAATAATTTTGACAGATTTTAAGCAAATCTTTATTTTGTTATTTATATTAAATATGAGAAAACCATTTTTTTTAAAAATAAAAATATTTGATATAATTTTTTATAAACCTTAAAATATATTTTATCTTCATGTCACCCCATATATAGATTAGATTATCCACCCACATATGAATATAGTACAAATATAAAATTCAGAATTGACTTATAAATTAATAAAAAGTTTTATAACAAATTATAAGCATTTCTATGCTATAATTTTATCAATCCCATCTAACTATAGCGTACCTTTATATGTGAATGAATTAATGCCATTCAGGTGGCCATGATAGTAAATTTAACCAGTCTTGAATATATAATATTTTGCCTTTTTTAAAATAGGTTCAAAACTAGATTAGATGAGTAGGTCATTAGGTTGATGGTGAAGTGGAAAGGGATTTGAAGGTTTCCATTTCAATATATATATATATATATATATATATATATATATATATATATATATATATATATATATATATATATATATATATATAAAAAATATATATATCCCATCAGTAGCATATGTTTCTCTCATGCTACCTAAGTGTTGGTTCATGGATCAAACTGATAAGCTATTGTTCACATATATTATAGTTTTAAATTTATATACTATATTCTTTGGCTTGGCAGATGTGATCTCTTGTCCATAGACAATTCTCATTTTGCTGCTTTATTATATACATATCTAAGATGGAGCAACAGTGAATCCAGCACATCTTTTTTCTTCAGGTCATGCAGTTGCTAAGCCTGAGCTAAAGGCCAGGTGAGCATGTAAGTCCCTCACCTTTTATGAACCAAATAATTATGGAATCCTTACCCACAGCATAACAATCAGATTCAAAGTACTGGTGCTCAGGGCAAGAAGCCTTGATATTTTCATCCATCCACAGAGCAACTTTTATTATTATATTTATTTGTGCATAAACACATTTGGAAAAATCTTATAACCAATTCTACCACTTTACTATTTATTCTTCAGCATTTTCTGAATTATTTTTGAATACCCATTCTATCTAAAGTTATTTGGAATATGCAAAAAATATGTGTAATAACTAAAATGCATAGTTAAGTTACTCCAGTTTCTTCTAATTATCTAATTGCCTCCAAACTTTGAATAGGAAATTGCATAATTATTAGATATAACATCATGATTATATTGGAAATATATGCCATCAAATTTATTCATGATAGCCCAAACTTGTTTTATTAAAGTGTAGATGATTGTTATGCCAATTCGTTTATTGTTCATATGTAAGAAAATCTGTTAGTTTTAAAGTCAATCAAATGCCTGTGTGCAATTCCATTAAATACGCTAAATAGTTATATATATATATATATATATATATATATATATATTCGTTATGCTAGATTATTTACAATGGTCAATAAATGTCATTTTAAATTAATCTATACCCATTTCATCTCATTATTGATCCAATCCAATTCAACCATACTTAATTAATAAAGGCTGGTAAGACACCTTTGTAATTTATCTATAGTTAGATTAATCATTTGAGCTATTTTGAGCCTGGAGTCTCATTGTTTCTCTAGACCTGTGCTAGCTGTGAATAAAGGAATATGCTATGTGTGGCTTCAAGGTGGTCATTCATATGATCTTGAGTTTTGGAGCATGGGTGAGCGAGTTGAAGTTTGGTCAGTTTTGAGGTCTTACCATCTCCTACTGGTCAGTTTTGGTCTCTTTTCCTGGATTCTAGACTTTGGTATGTGAATGGACAAACTTGACCATCACAGTACCCAGTAAGCTAATGTTGGTTAGGACACAAAATTTTAGCCTGTGATTAAAAGAATTGAGTTAGTTAAATGCATATTCTATGTAGCATATTTACAGTTAGAAAAATATTAAAATGATGTTAAATCTGTTTAATGCATCCATCTGTGCATATAACTTATATCAAATATATTAAGTAGTTGATTCAATCTTCAGAATTTTGTATTAATGTCTATGTGCATAATAATAAAAAATGTTTTGTTTAATTAAAATGGCACTAACCTATTTTATATATTTTTATTAAGAGTATTTTAAAAATCAAGAATTAAAATGTTTTAAATATTGTAATGGATAAGTATATGCTGCTACATTACTTTCAAATAAAAGTGGAAAAAATATATAATCACCCTCAAATAGAAATATATATATTAAAAGATAATTTAATAATTTTATATATATATCTGATGAAATGAAAACAAGTCCTCTGGTTGAAATATAATATTATTTCTTGGATTGTTTTACAAGATAGAAAGTATGATCATGGTCTTATTACTACTATGGTTGAATTAATATATTTGGTTTTAAGAAATATTTTTTTTTACTTTTGATTCTAGATACTATTTACAGAAACAAGGTACTGCAATGAGTAAAAAGATGGCACCAACTTATATGAATATTTTTATGTCAAAATGAGAATTCTCTATACTTGATAATGCTAGGCTGAAATCTCATACTTGGCTTAGATATATAGACAACATTTTTATGATATGGCCACATAATGAAGTTGAACTTCATAATTTTTTAAGTTATTTAAATAATTTTAATAAAAATATTAATTTCACAATGAATTTTTCAAAATCAATTGCTCATTTTCTTAATGTTGAAGTTATTTACACTAATAGAGTTCTTACTACTACTGTATATAGGAAACCTACTGATAATAACCACTATCTACATTTTTATAGTAACCATTCTAAACATTTAAAGGCTAATATTCCTTATAGTCAATTTTTAAGAATGAAAAGGATTTGTAATGATGAGAAATTTCTTCAACAAAATAATAGTATTTTATATAATAGATTGGTCAATATGAGGTATCCTAAGACATTGTTGGATAATGCAGTAAGGAGATATTCTTTAATTGATAGAAAGAAACTTCTTTTATCTAAAAAGAGTAAAAAACAATTAGATGTTCCACCATTGGTTCTTACTTTTAATAGAGATTTACCTAATATTAACCAGATATTAATGAAACATTTTAACATATTACACTCCACACATTATTTAAAATCTATTTTTTCTGATCCACCTAAGGTTGTATATCGAAAACATAGATCACTTAGAGATATACTTGTCACAACAAATTTTATTAGTAGTTCTGTACAGGAAAAGGATGTTTTCCATGTGAGGATAAAAGATGTTTTACATGTAAACATATTGTTGTGACAAAAGTGGTCTTTAGTACAAAGAATCATAATTGCAAATGGTATATTCCTAATTATGTTACATGTAAAAGTGTTAATTTGATATATTTGATAGAGTGTAATAGATGTTTAAACCAGTATATAGGTGAGTCAGCAAATAGTTTACATGTCAGAATGACTAATCATAGATTTGACATTTTGCATAAGAGTAAAGATAGACCGGTTTCAAAACACTTTAATTTACCGAATCATTCAATTGATGATTTAAGAGTAGTAATTCTTCAGCAAGGTTTTTCTTCTACAATGGGAAGGGAAAAAAGGAAAGTTTTTTTATTTTTAAATTCAAGAACTTAGAACCACATGGATTGAATTTAAACACTGGAACTATTACATCTCTGGGTTACCTGGTCTCCTAAATGATTTTTATATGTGAGTTTTTTATGTGAAAATTTTCTTATATGAGATTTTTTATGTAAAGATGTATTTTGCACTAACTATATTTTTTGATTAAAATGCATAAGTATTTTAGTTTTTAATGAATATTAATGTGAGCACAGCTACTTTTTGTATGTATGCACGTATGCATATTTTAATTTTGAATTATTTATTTATTTATTTATTTATTTTTATTTCAATTTAAATGGAATTTAAGCTTGATTAGGAGGAAATGTAGTTTTATTTTATTTTTTTTGTTTGAATTTTGTCATTGATTGGGTAGATATTCTGTGTTTGATTTTATGACTAATCAGGGGGATTTTGTTAAATGTATAATCTTTTATCAAAACTGTAATTTTTGATTATCGCCATTTTACTGTGTATTTTTTTTTCTGATGAAAACCAGTCCTCTGGTTGAAATATAATATTATTTTTTGGATTTATGTCTTTTTTTGTTTGTTTATATATACATAATGCACAGATGACAAACTAATTATATAATTATTTAAAGTTGAAAATCTAAAAACAAGATTGTTTTAATATAAAAGAATTTTTAAAAAACCATTAATTGCCCTTATTTTTAATCTTAGAATGGAAATGATTTTCTATATTGACGTAATAGCAAACAGGCCCTTGGGCATAAAGTCAGATAAGAGATTAAAAAAAAATATTAGTGAGTTCTCACTCTAAAGAAAGCTGGCCAATAACAATGGAAATAAACATATGACCCACAGAAAAAAGACATTATCACCAAGAAGAACAGCACCAAGCCATAGTGTTTGATCTTGAAATTTGATAAGAATTCAAAAAGATATAAAAAGAATACTTTGAAGTTGAGATGCAGATTTGAGATTTGGGATTGCTCTTGCTGATTGTATATTATTTTAATATATTTATAAGTGTATTGCAGATCTCCAAAATGTAGGGGTGACATAATAAATTGTGTTTCCTACATTTGCACCAGCTGAAGCAGCCTCCAGAGAATAATGGTTCCTTAATGCTGTCCAGCAATGGACTTGTCTCCATCTAGAATAATAAGAAATGGAAGGAACTTTGAATTGTGTGATGCATCAAGAACTGCATAGATGAACTTTATCTACAGTCTTGGAAAGTATAAACATTTGTTATAAATGAAATACAAACATTAATTATATAATACAAACTTTTCAAGTATTTTAAATGTCACTTAACTTCTAAAAAAAATCTCTCTCTTATCTGACTAAAATTTTAAATTATTTACATTTTTTATATATGTGTTTAATATCATTTGTGTTCTCATAAATTTCTTTTAAATTAATAATTTAAAAATAAGTGTAAATAGCTGACCATAAATTTATACAATTATGTTAGTTTAAAGTGTGTTAATTTTGGGCTAATTGTTTTGTAGTTAACATAGTGCGGGTGGATAGATGTATGGTTATTTTCTAGCAATGTAATCTGAGTAGATGCAGTGGATACTTGTTTCCTTGTACTGCATTAACATACAGGGCATAATGGCCACCTGAAAATATGGCCCAAAAGTGTTGCAATCACATTGTCGATGGTTGTAGATGTATTTCCTATACCATTGATTTTCTTACTCTCTAGTTGGAACACTAAGCTGGTAAAGATCGCTATCCCCTTTTACAGGTCATCTTGTATATATATATCAATAATTTTGTTTTGTATCACCAATTGGGCAGTAGTTCATTTCTATCTGTTGATGAAATTTATTAATGATCATGGAGAAAGTGTTCATTCCTTCCCATCATGATTCCTTACTTTTCTAATGATGTTTTGCTACAGAAGTAAATTCCTGTTAGCATGATTGTGTTATGCTAATAATCTCATTTGGCATTGGTCACATTGATATATCAGTAAGCTAGCATTAGTTTAAACATGGGTTTGTCATATGCACAATCTGTGTAGCATTTTCATGCTCGGTAAAATATTAAAATTGTATTAAACTATTAAATTCTTCCATCTGTGCATATAATTAAAATCAAGCATTTCACTAGTTAATTTAATTTTCAGAAATTTTTCATTTAATGTATGTGTGCATTATAATAAAATGTTTTGTTGAATTAATTTTGGCAGTAACTTATTTTATATATTTTATTAATATTTAAAATTAAGAATTAGAAATATTTATACAATGTGATATTTTAAGATTAGCTTCTCCCTGATCTAGTGACTGGGAATTTTGGTTCAATAAAAGAGTAACCTATCCTATGCATGTCTGCCTACTATATACATTTTCTAAGTTCCAATAGCCTAGTGGCACTCTGGTATGGTAGATTAAGTTAGTGAGGTTTCATCAGCCATTATAATTGGCTACCCAATGTGTCTCAATACATATTAACCAAGAGTACCATGAATATTTTAAAAGAAAATTATGCCAGTAACAAAAAAAAATATTTTTTTTAAATGGATAATTTTTGTTTATATTTTAAATTTATAGATTATAATATAGATGTAAAAGTAATGCCAGAAAGTAAATTGCTCACATATGCATCCACATGAAAGTAAATGTAAGAGTCTGATTAATATAGAGAAAAAGGAAGTAAGTTGGAAAATGTTTAATGGGAGAGGCATGATTAGCTGATGTAAAACTGAGGAAAATAGTCTTAAAATTATACAGCATGATATTATAATCTCAGCTTCTCCATGAACTAATGTCTGCAGCTTTTGGTTAACTAAAAGTTAAACCTCAACGTTATGTATCTGCCACCTTTATAAATTTTTTAGGTCAAATAGGCTAGTGACATTTTCGCATGGCAGATAGATTTGTGAGGTTGCATTAGACCATAATAATATATATCCAGTAAAAATTAAAGAATTTAAATGATGTTATGTTCTGCACAAAACAAAAATATTTTATTAATACAAAATATTTAATACATACAAAAGCAATTATATAACTAATTTTTAAATATTTTGAAAAAAAATATAGGAAAAATGCACCTTTTTTCACTATAAGTTTACATTCTAATCTCTACGGATATATTTGTTTATAATGATAATTAATAATTATTAAATTATTAGTACTTGCATCTGGCTATGAGATTAAAGGAAAATATTTCCAATGGTATGCAAAAGATCCTTCTGTAAATTTTTTATTAATCACAAAGGCAAAAAAAAAAACATTTTCACTATAGTTTTAAGCAGAATATTATAAAGGGATTTTTATTAATAAAAACTATTAATACTATTAAATAAAAACAGATTAAAAAGGTGTAATAAAATAAAAATAAAAAAGCAAATTAGATGTTTACTTACCAATAATTTCTTATCTTATCACGTCACCAAGTAACTTTTATATATAAATAAAATGTCCATTAATTAGAACAAAATTGTAATTATAATAAAAATAATAAATTTAATAGTAATAATCTATTATAAAAAGTTTTTCAGTCCACAGAAATACTTTTGGTTAATTTCCTAAACATGTCTCAACTGCCATTAAATTAAAAAACAAAAACAAAAACAGAAGCAAACATCATCAATTCAAATCCCATGAATCCTGCATTTTAATGTTAGCAGCTTGTCTATTTATTAAATGCATTTTATTCCTATTTATAAAAATAGCCTCCTTAATTTTTCTTTTATTATAGTTTCTCTCTTCATGAAGAATTTTTACACTTCTAATATCAAATTTAGATTTATATTTACACATTTTTACATGATCAAGGAAAATTGAAACAGTCATCAAATCACCATTATTCTTACTTTTTGAACTCTTATATAACAATTCCTGCTTTTTCAATCTCTTTTCCATACTATGAATTGTTATATAAGTGTGTAAAAAGTAAGAATAATGGTGATTTGATGATTGCTTCAGTTTATTTTTTGATCATGAAAAAACATGTAAATATAAATTTAAATTTGATATTGAAAGTGTGAAAATTCTTCATGAAGAGAGAAACCATAATAAAAGAAAAAACTAAAGAGGCAATTTTTATAAATAAAAATAAAATGCACTTAATAAATAGACAAGCTATTGCTTCTTAGCTTTTTATTAAAAATTTAATGGCAGTTGCAGCATGTTTGAGAAATTAACCAAAGTACTTTACAGAATAAAAGACAGTTTATAATAGTTTATTATTGTTAAATTTATTATATATTGTACCTTTATTGATATTGCACATATAATTTTATCTAAAATTATATTATTAAAATAATCTTTCGTAAAAGAAAAACATGAAATTTAATGTTGAAGAGTTTATTGCAGTTTGTTTTCGAAAAAGATAAGAATCAAATAGTTTCTATTGTTAGTTTCTGAAATAAGAGCTGCAGTTAATTAATCAGAAGGGGAGAGGGGGTGTTTCGTTAGAGAAATTAAACTAAAGGTTTATAAAAGGAAATAAAGAGTTTTCTTATTAGTATTCGTAAAATATAAATAATTTAAAGTTTAAAAAACAAAAACAAATCTCTTTTCATTCGAATTAAAGAAAAAGTAATCTTAAAATTAGTAATATACATGCATATATATGTGCGATTGTCAATAATAGAATAAATGTATACGTAATAAATGTTATTATAAATAAATGAAAGTTAAAGAAGATTATCGTTAAAAAACACAGCAATGGCTATTAATTAAATATAAGATTACAGGATTAAAAAGCTTGTCTCCAAATGATTAGATATTAATTAAAATATAAAACAATACATTTTGCATGGCTATTACTAATTAAACAATCTTTCAAAACACATTTATCAAAGGCTTATCATTGGAATTTCGACAACAGTTATTGCCGGAAGATATTACAAGGACAACACATCACAAGTATAAATAAACTTTTTTATCGGACAGTTCAGTTCACAAATTAATTGAATGAGTGCAGTTCACAAATTAATTGAATCAGTTGAGTTAATTATACCCAGAAACAAAATGCAGTGCTGAGCAGATTTTGGGAATGCACATTTCTCTCCACAGCCCAGATATCCAATGAAAACAGCAGATCTGCCCATGAAATAATGTCATCTTAACATCTTAGAAAATCTCCATCAGTATCTAATTGTCTCCAATAGTAATAATTGTGAAAATAAGGAAACTCATCAAGGAAACATCCTGGCCGGCTGGAAGCATTCATAATGGAAATATTCTCACCAAAAGCAGCCACCAAAGGAACAAAATTCTACATCTATATTCAAAAGCCTAGGTAAAACATTTGCTTATTTTTCATTTATACTGTAATAGCCATTGCATTGCATTAATTCGTGTGAATCCTTCAAGAGTGTAATTATATGAACTCTATATCATACATAAAATGAACTATTGATATGTGTGTTTAAGTTTCAAATGCTATGTAATACTTTATTATTATATATGTGAGTGTATGAGTTAATATGTGTGTGATCATTATATCAGTGTTATTAGTCAAATTAGATAAATCCCAATGTTCTATTATTAAAATATACAAGAATATTTAAACTAGTTTAGAAATGTTAATTTAAAAATATGCATGTGTTTGTTAGAATGATAAAATGCTTAAATTTAGTAAATAAATATTAGTTAATAAATTGTCTTTAAAATTAAACTTTATTTGGTGGTCAATTCTTTTTATCAAATTCTTTTTATCAAATTCTTTTATAAATTCCTTTTACAATTCTTTTATCAAGTCTTTTAACCATTAATTATGTATAATCTGTTAGTGATTACAAATAGCTGAGCTAGTCGTGGATGCTTGGGCATTGAGTTAGTGGCCACTGTTCAAAGTGCGTTGTTTATTGTTTTTAGAATAAACAACTGGTGCCCGTGCTTATGCATGAAACAAAAAAGTGCTTTGAACTTGGTGTTGAACTCAACAGTCAAGAAGAAGTTATGTCCTGGAAATGTAACGCTAGCTATATACTTTATAGTTATCGTTTGGGCATACATTCTCTCCGAGTATGTTCTTCTCTGCCTAAGAGACCAGTGTTTCGAGATCACACATTCGAACCCGGTTCAATATATATATATATGTGTAAATATGTAGTAAATATTAAAAAAAATGATGAGGCATTAATAAAAACATAAGAAAGCTAAGTATAATTAGCTTCTGCTGTCAGCCACTCTCAGCAGCCAAAAATAAATAAAATTAGATAATAAGCAAAACATAAAAACAAATATTTATTAACAATCAACTTTTGCAATTAAATTTAAAGGTGTCATAAACACAAAGGCTAATTATTATAAAGCCAATGCCAGTAGTGAGTTAAAAACCCCAGTCATTGATAATTTTTGTTGCATGCACATTGTACATATATAAGTAATAATAGTAAAATTAAATTATATTTAATTATTAAAATTAAATAGGCAAAACACTCTATACAGTAGTGCTACTCAGAGCAAGTCAGAGTAATCAATGGATCCAGAAGGCTTGTGCATAAAGTCCCTTTATAATGCCTACCTATCCAATATCCCCAGACTAGTTTTTGTCTCATGGCCTTCATCAGTGAGGAGCCTTGGATCTGGGAGCACTGCGCCTAGATCTTAGGATCGAATACAACCATTCAGTAGCCATGTTTTATCTCTACTTAACTGTAAAACTATGAGAATCAAATTGAAAACACAATAATATTTTCAATCTAAGCTCATTAGCTTATATAGTCATATAGGTCTGAACTCAGTTTAGTACCCATACATTTTGGTGTTTTTATCTATTTAACAGCTATATCTACCAATATCATATTAGGCAGGATTGGTATTAAATCAATGAAAATCACATGATCACTATTCCTTATGCTTTCTCATAACTTATTAAATAAGAAAAACTCTCCATACAGTAGTGCCACTCAGGGCAAGCCAGAGTAATCAATGGATGCTAGAAGGCTTGTGCATAAAATCTCTATCTAATGCATACTCATCCAATAGCCTCAGAATAGTTTCTTGCTTTTGGCATTCATCATTGAGGAGTCTTACTATATGGATAGTTTTGCCTGTTTAATAACAGTTATGAGCAATCATAAGAAATGGTTAGGATAGTTGTGGCTATAGTTGTTAAAGAGCCAAAGACACCAAAAGGTATGAGTACTGAACTGAGTTCATACCCACATAACTATATAAGCTAATGAGCTTAGATTAAAAATATTATTGTGTTTTCAAATTTGATTCTCATTTTTGTCTTTAAGTAGAAATAAAAGGTGACTGCTGGATGGTTGGATTAGATCTTAAGATCTATGTGCTGTACTCTCAGATGCAAGGCTCCTCACTGATGAAGGCCAAAAGCCAGAAATTAGTCTGGGGATATTGGATGAGTTGGCACTAGTTAAGAATTTTATGTACAAGCCCATCTGACATCGATTGATTACTCTGGCTTGCACTGAGTGGCACTACTATATGGAAAGTTTTGCCTGTTTAATAACAGTTACGAACAAGCATAAGAAATGGTGATCATGTGATGTTCAGTTGTTTATTATTAAAATTCTATAAAATATGATGGCATTCTTATATTAATAATGATGATTATTAATATAGAGGATATTCTAGTATCATGCATTTGTTGGATTAATTAAATTTGTAGTCATTATTGCAACATCTATAAATAAACTATATGGATTTTAGTATTGTATCATTATCTAAATAATTCTTAAAAAAATGTTTATATAGTCACACTTATATACTGCAAATGTTTGAGATAAATGGAGATAGTAATCAACCATATTGAACATACATACACAAGAATAAATCACAAAGAAATTGAGTCATATGTCACATGACCCACTTTAACAAGCTTGCATTACAAATGTTATACCTAGAACTCACAAATAAGCTCTTAACATTGGGTTGGGGATAATCTTTGCAGCTTATTAAGAGCTTATTTGCAAGCTCTCTATATAATAAGAATAAATCAATACAAAATAGATAATTTTGTTTAAAAAATGTCACTGAAATAATTTAAAAGAAATGTTAATTAATTTATTTATTAATTAGTAAAAATTAATGACAAAAATAAAATATCTGATAAATATCCAACTTGAGAAAAAAATTACAAATGAGTTTGGGCTTTTTGCACATTCACATAATGTTTTTTTCTAGTAATTTAAGGTTAATCGTTATATGGAGGTACTTTCTTCTGCGGTTATTCTGGAGATGGTTTATCTATTGTATGAGATTAATGTTAGTTGAATTATTCTTCTCAACAAGTCTGTCTAAATCCTGAACATCAATATAAGTAGCTATATAAGTAAAAATTTGGTTATGCATAAATTTCATAATTAATTACAGTGATGTATTTCTTTTTTATGTCCATTGATGGCATGCCCTTTTTTAATTTTCGTTTTAATCTAACTTTGTTTGATTGTGTGAATATCCTAGCTTTTGATCTCATTCTTTTGATTCATCTAATTTTGATTTAAATCATCAGATTTTTCTATTCCTATTTAAATGTTTAGTTTTATGTGTTATTTTCACTTTCTATTTGTTTTAATAATTTTAGTTCACAATCGTCCTCTTGTTTTAATTGAACAGGTTTATATTTGATCATTTTATTTTTAATTTTGAACTGTTTATGTTAATTATATGATCTTTTTTTAAACTGTTTATGTATTTTTTTTTCCTTTTTCATATAATTTTAATTCATTTTTTTTTTCTTTTGTTTTAATGTTACAGTTCCGTCTATCATTTGTTTTTTTATTTAAACATCTTCTTGTTGAATTTCTATTCCTACTTCTGCACAGAGTTGTAATTCATCATGCACATATTGTTTTAACTCAACTTTATCTTGTGTTATTTGGTCTTTTATTTAAACCTGTTGTAATTTAATTTCTGTTTTTTTAATCGCTTTAGTTCATAATCTTTACCATGCTTTAATGTAGCAAGATAATTTCCAACCATTTGCTTAATTATGTGAAACTGTTCTTATTGAATTTTTATATTTTCCTCACTTAGTTTCTTTTTCAGATTTTAGTTTTAATGGATCTTGTTCATCTTTTGTCATTTGTTCTTTTGTTTTTTTGTTTAATCTATATTTGCTTATTTTGTATAACACATCTCTTTAAGTTCTCAATCTGTCCTTCCATTTTTAGATCCACTTGTTTTATTTTATTCTATTTTTCTTCTATATTTTTTTCTAATTAATATGGTTTGTATCAATCTTTTATTTTTTGTGCCAAACATTTATATGAATCTTTTATATTTTATATTATTGGGTTTTGTCCATTTTCTAATTTTTCCAATAACATGTCAAACAACTGCATCATATCTAATTGTTGTGATATTGCTACATTAATTTCAACAATTGCTTTTGATAATATTGCAGCCTTCTCTTTAGAACTTGCATTTTCATGTAGTATTTTTTTTCATGATTTGAAGATTTTGTTTTATTTGCATTAAACTCATTATTATTAATATATTTATAACTGGATTCACCACCAACTGCACTATGCCATACATTGAATTATTTGACACTTGACAAGTACTTGAATGCTATTTTCTATTCACAAATCCATCTTAGTTTACATTTCTGTTTTGTTTTTATAATTAGGTTTATATTTTTATGCTGTAAACGTATAGTATGCCTTACAATTTGATTACAATATAATACAATAATTTACAAGAAATTTAAAAAATTAAATTTATTTGTATCAGATAAATAATTTTTTATTGTGTTCGGATAGCGGCAGGCACACGTAAAATGGTCTGCGGGCGCCATGGTGCCCGCGGGCATAGGGTTGGGACCACTGCATTAATTTATTCTACAACTCTGCAAATGTGTTTAAATTTAGCTAAGACTCCTGTTATTTAAAAAAGAAAGGAGTGTCAATTAATTAATTAAATTGTTTATTATAAAGTTATACATTTGCTGAGTTAGAAAGTTTTAAAATGTTATTTTTCTTAGTATCTTATTATTGAAGTTTTGATGGAGGGGGAAACATTTTCCAAATTAATAATGAAAAAAAGCAAATGATTTAAGATCGCCGATTTTGGGAAATTAAAAACTAAAGATTATATATATTTCATATGTCATTTTATGTTTAAAAGTCGCCTAAATATTCTCAGCCAGATAAATCATTAAATGAATGCTATTAAAATTTTGTTTATCACTTTGTGTCAAATCCAAAATACTGTTAAAATCAAAGTTAAATGGCATAGGGTGGGACAAAATTGAGTTCTACATTTAAATTTACTAAATGAAAGAAAACTACTAAAGCAAGAAATCTATCATATTTCAAAATACATGTCATAATGTTCGTTAAATCAGCTTAAATAATTTGATCATACCGTCAAGAAAAGGAATAACTAATACCTTGGGTTAACTATAAGCATCAGAAATAACTGATATATATATATATATATATATATATATCAGTTATATATATATATATATATATATATATATATATTGCCAAGCATTGCTAATGTCGATCTATCTCTTTAATTGGGTGCTATTTGTTCAAAAAAGGCATCTGGAAAGACTAGTGCCATTTATTTGTCACTTCCAGTCCATGATAGAGGAATAGACCCTGGACCTTGGGCCTGCATAATAATGAGATTTTTGCACCATCACTGCGATCCCATGCAGGCTGAATATTTTTTCATTCTCATGACCAATCTCCATAAATTTGGTGTGTGGCAAGTCGGTCTCATATAATGTGAAATAAAAATGGCTTTCCCATTCAGTAACTTCATAAGTATACCATCATGTCTTGCAAATGGATTTCTTTAATATACAAACAGCTGGCACATTAGCATCACCATTACTCTATCTTATTTTTTTTAATTAACTCTGCTTATTTAATTCCATAGTGTGACGTTGTGATCACTTGAGCTGAAGTACACATATTTAAATGTTATAGCTAAATTGTACACCTCATTTTATACGATAGATAGGTTCCTCAGAAAACACGCGCAAATGAAATCATGCAAAAATAGACGTAACTTACATTGAAAAAGGAGGGATGTGGTCTGTGATTTTTCAAAATTCGCGTAAAAGCAAAGCACCAACGTAAAATTACTTTAAAATTCGTGCAAAAAAAAAAATAAGGAAATAAAATATGACTAATAAAAAATTTCAAATTTGAAAAAAATTGATACAAGACAAACTTTTTTTAACTATAATATTTAATTTTATTCAAAATAATATATTTTTATGCATAATTTACATTTTTTATACACTTTTTAATTATTATCGATATTTGCTGAAAAACACATTCGTTTGCAAACTGAGGAAATACAACTAGCACTAACTTCACACTCATATGTCAATAGATTTCTGGTAACAATGTAATTAGTAATTAATCAATTAATCTTTGAGATGATGATTTTATTAATTGTTTATGAACTTAGACTTACGATAATAAAAATACATTTATTCACCACTGCTGGGAAAAATTTAATTAAAACTAACAACTAAAAATTAAATTCTTATTTTTGTCTTTAATTTTAAATTCCGTTTAAAAATCAAATTTCATTTCACTGCTATTACTCACCTTTTAAAAATAAACTTGCGGACACTAAATGATTAATAATTGATTACGTTCTTTTTTAAAAAGCAAAAACAGAATGTGATTTAAAATGCAAAATTAACATGCACAATGTTTGAACAAATTTACATTATAATCTTGTAAAATTTAATGTGTGTATATATAAAACATGGAAATTATGATTTATAATTTCATTATTGCATAAAATCTTACTATTATAATACACTGAAAATATTGAAATTACTAAGATGAAAGTCGAATTCCAATAATGTGCTATTACTTTCAATATAACATAAGTGCACGAAATTTATTATTTAAAGTAATAGCGCATTATCAGAGTTCAACTTCCGGTGAATTTCAAAATCGCGTAACTTCAAAATCGTGTTAAATAAGTCCGCGTAAAGAGACCCAGGTGTATATTTAAATCTATAAATTAATGTGTTAGTATCTGATTCTGGATAATTAAAATGCTCAGAATACCCTTCTCTTACCTTCCATCTGAAATATAAAATCTTTATTGAAGTATAATGTCCAAAGACAATAAATTAATTGCATATACTGTAACAGTCAAGTTTGTACATTCGCGTAACAGAATTCAGAATCCAAGCAAAAGAGACCTAAGCTGGCCAGACTAGGACTGTAACATCCCGAGTCCGACCGCACTTCAACTCGTAAGCCAGGATTCCAAGACTCAAGACCCTACGAATGACCACCTTGAACTTACACGTAGTATACCTCCTTCCACATGGCCAACCTAGGTCACGGAGAAGCAATGAGACTCATGACAAAAAAAATGGAATTTATTAACTGTATATATTTAAAACTAATTAATGCATCGGAAATCACATATATAATATAGAGAATTTTGAATTGGATTGAAATAAATAAGATCGAGATCAGAGTAGTTTATTAAATTGTATGTTTATTTGTTTAGATTAAATTTGATGATTTTATCTATATTATTCTTGCATTTTACAATTAAAATGCGCGTAGCATCTAACATTTTGGAGAGCGCTTTAACCTTCTCTCCTTACAATTAAAATTATTTCACATTTGTTATTTTATTTGATGAAGTTAAATACTGTTTTCATCATTTGCTTTATTATCTTATTGATCAGTCACTGCATTGTAGCTATGGGGCAGATTATGCTAATCCCTCTTATTCCATGGTTTTCAGCTAAGCAATCAGACGAAGCCTTGTTTTCTCATATATGTGAAACATTTAAAGCCAAATTTATCTATAATATTATTATTTCAAACTATTGTACATGAGACTGAAACTAGCTCTTGAATATGTCAGACAATGGCTGAAACTTAATTTAAAGGAGGAAGAGTTGGCAACCAAAAGAACCAATGCGCTATAGCGCTGGTAAACAGTCATAATAAATGTTGCTCTGCGGATGGATTAATATTTAGGGTTTTGTGATCAACACCGGAGCCCTATGACTGATTGCCATGCTGCTAAAGAGGGTTGGGGTAGCTAACACTATTGCCTGGAATTTGACGTCAGGTCTTATTCGTGTGCGACCCAAGGAGTGTAAGAGGGATGGCCGTTCCGAGTCCCATCTTAAAGAAAAATGCAACATAACGAGAAAGTTTAAATGTATAATAAAATTATCACATCCGCCAAGCAAAAGAGTTGTAATAATTTAATATTTAGCTACGAGAACGATAGCTAATCAGTGGAATCATTAGCGCCAACTCTAATATAGCATTTTTAATATCATATGCTATACGTGGGCGTACTTTTAAATATTCTTTGCTTTCTAGTTTCAATCTCAAATAACACATTTGATTACGCGATTAATTAATAAAAACAAAAAAGGGGAAAAAGTATATTTGGAGGGCTTTTACAAAATGAAATAAATAACAAATATACTTATTCAAGGCTTGGATATTGCTTAGTGAAAATTAAATGGAAATTTACTTTGGGTTAAAACAAGATTCCCATTTTAAAATTGCCAACAAATAATTAAATAATCAAGGTCAAAATAATAATCAGCACATAGCCAATTCTTAACAGTTATTTAAGAGGGTTTCGAAACAGCGTGCATTAAGCTACGATAAATAATTATTAAATGAAGAGGGGTCATTCTCTCTTCTCTTTATTATTAATATTGAATGCCCGCTGTTTCGAGGCATTAGCATATAATTTATATTTTAAAATAAAAAAGAAATAAAGAAACCATAGTCACAACTGCAGTGAGAAAATTGAAAATAAAATTATTTAAATCATTTAGTTAGGAAACATTAGAAAGTAGGTCAGAATTATATAATTAAATTTAAGAATAAAATTTTACATTTAGCAATTTACTTGAATTCAAGATTTTAGAATTAAAATACATTTTATAAGTCTAGACTTAAAGGAAAATTAATATATTGAACTGCAGTTAGAAATGGTGAGGTTACCGGTCATCTTGTAGTACTTGAGATGGAGTTACGGGAGTCTTTGTGGCGGCTTGCGGCATCATCTTCTTCCCACAGTTAGAGCGGAGCTGTTATGGCGGCATACTGGTGATGGTGGTTTTTGGATGGAAGTAAAGGCCCATCGCCTTCACTCTGGAGCTTAGCCAAGGCTGCCTGTTTTAGCCCGACATTTTCTCTCGCAACAGATATAAAAATTATTGTCTTAACTGGATGTCAAAATGTTCACGGTTGCTTTTGGGTCAGGATACACGCTGGATTCCAAAGCTTAACGATGATCAAAGAGGGCAAAACTTCACAGATGTAGCATTCAAGCTGTCAAGGTTTCAAAAAGTAAAGATCTAAGATGGCTCCTCCACTTTACATGGCCTTTTTAAATGATCGCCTTATCAGCCCACACACCTTGGAATTTCATCTCCATCAAGATTACAAAATTTTTAATTTGCTTATGAAATTAGTGGTTGACTTCAAACATGCTGACATTCCTTTTAGGTGTTATAACTTTTCTCTGATTATCAACTTTTAATTAAATCGAATTTTAATCAGTTTAATCCGTTATTAGATTTTATTTTTAATTAGTCAGGAATTTTGTTCTGATTTTATAATTTATGTGTAAAATCCCTGCTGTAAACATATTTTTAATTAGCAAGGTCTCCAAAATAATTTAGAATCAATTAGCTAGATTATTTTAAAATTGGCTTTTCTTTTTAGAAACCTAAGGCAGGTGTGGCATATACTGATACAATTGTTTACAGCAAAAACTTTACTAAACTTTTAATTCTCCAAAAATACTTTTATTTTTAGAAAAAAAATCTTTTTTCTTTTTAAAAAGAAACTTGTCAGCGCATCTGCAATCAATCACCCTTTCAATGTGTTTTTACATTAAATTGGTTTATAATAAAAATGAAACTTAAAATTTAATAAATATTTTAATCACGCCACTATGCTATATATGTATATTCAATATAGGTGGATTATATTCCCACATACGAATTTAAGTAATAAATTAATAAATTGACGCTACATTATTACTGTTTAAAAATATTACGCGATAAAATTATACGCTATAACTCTGGCAATACTATTCACTTATAGCGTTCTTTCATATGTGCATATATAATGCTGTTTATATAGCCATGATTGCAATTTTTAGCTTACAAATCTTAATTTAGACTTATTAAACAGGTTTGAACTTAGCACAGATGAGTGGGTTATTAGGATGGTTGGTGAAACGGTGAGGGACTTGAAGACAACCGTTTCAATACAAAATGTTGATAATCTATTCCCAAGTTAAGTGATTGTTCATAAAAACTTTTATATATTTCCTTGGAACATTGGGCTGATAATAATTAGCATATTTTTAAATTATATTGCTGCAATCCCTTTTTACTCCATTAATGCAATAATAAAGAATTAATGGCATACCTTTGAAACTGCACTATTAATAAATGTATTAAATAAAATTATATCTGTTTAACATACGTATAAAAACACACTGTTAATAATGTATTAAATAAAATTATGTTTTAATATACATATAGGACTATGAAATATGTAAATATTGTAATATGAGGTTAATATTTATATTTAAATGTTATATATATATATATATATATATATATATATATATATATATATATATATATATATATATATGGCCCTTATTCTCAGGAGGCTGTAAAGTCACCAACCAAGGCAGCGGTTGGTGGCCAAAGGTGGAGGGTGCTAAGAATCCCCTGATTGCGGACCCAGGCTGCCATTTGATGATGACTTTTTATTTAGGTACTTACAACTGCAGATCACTTTCAAGTAAAGGAAGATTGCAAGAATTAGAAGAAGAACTGTCTTATATTAAATGGGACATTATTGGACTTTGTGAAGTTAGAAGAAAAGGAGAAGAAACAATTGATTTAAAAAGTGGACACATACTCTATTATAAAGGCACACATATTGGAAATACAAGTGGAGTAGGATTCATTATAAATAAAAAGTGGAAGAACAATATTGTGGAGATTGATGGTGTATCGGACAGAGTGGCAAGATTAGTTATACAACTTAATAGCAGATACCAAATGCAGATAATTCAGGTTTATGCCCCAACAAGTTCTCATAATGATGAAGTAGTAGAAGATTTTTATATGGATGTACAAAAGGCTTTTTATCAGAGTAAACAACATTTTAAAATTGTTATGGGAGACTTTAATGCTAGAATTGGTAGACAAATGAAAGATGAAATTGCTGCAGGTAATTTTGGTTATGATAATAGAAATGAGCGAGGACATAAACATGTGGAGTTTGCAGAAAAAGAAAAAAAAATTATATTATGAATTCATTTTTTGAGAAAAATGTTAAAAGGAAATGGACATGGAAGCATCCAAATGAAGGTACAGCAGAATTGGATTATATTTTGACTAACAGAAAATACATATTTCAAGATTGTAATGTTCTTAATAAATTTAACACAGGAAGTGATCATCGATTAGTAAGGTGTAAGTTACGTGTTAATGTAAAACTAGAGAGACAAAAATTATTAAGAAAAACAATATTTACAGTTGATATTCCTAATCTTCAGAAACATTCTAATAAATTTAAATTAGAACTTCCAAATAGGTTTCAAGTGTTAGGAGATTTTGAACATAATACAGATTTGAATGAAATTAATATGAAAATAACTGATACACTTTTAAAAACTGCAACAAACATAGCTGGTAAAAAAGCAGCAATTGACTAATAAAATTTCTACTGAGACTAGAGAATTTATGAAGAAAAGAAGGAATATGAAGATATACAAAAATGATGTATTAAAAAGAATTGAATATCTTGAATTTTGTAAAATGTTACGGAAAAGAGTTGAAAATGATATAAGAAAGTATAACTGTGAAATAGCAAGGAAAGCTGTAGAAGAAAATAAGTCTCAAAAATGTTAAACAACATTTTGGTATTGGTAGAAAATTTATATCTGCAATAAGAAAAAAAGATGGAATTATTACTAAAAAGAGAGATGACATCATGAAATTTGTAGAAGATTTTTATCAAGAATTATATAGTAAAAAAGAACAAGTACCTCCTATATCTATTACATCTTCCGAATTGCCCAGAATTTTAAATGAAGAAGTGAGACATGCAATTAAGTGTATGAAGAAAGGAAAGGTTCCAGGAAATGATGGAATTATAATTGATATATTAAAAGAAGCAGGTGAAGAAATAAAAACAATTTTAGCAAAGTTATATACCAAATGTCTAAATGATAAAGATGTACCGGAAGATTGGAAGAATGCAGTAATAATATTAATATTTTAAAAAGGTGATAAAGAAGATCGTAGAAATTACAGACCTATCAGCCTTTTATCAGTTTTATGTAAAATTTTTACCAAGATAATTACAACTCGTCTACAGAGAACTTTGTATTTCCACCAACCAAGAGAACAAGCTGGATTTAAAAGTGGTTTTAGTACAATAGATCATATCCAGGTATTGAGAGAAGTCATAGAAAGGACAAACGAATATGAGTTGTCATTATGTTTTGGATTTGTAGATTATGAAAAGGCATTCGATTCTATACACATTTCTTCAGTGATTAAAGCATTGGATCATCAAGGTATAGATCCAGGATATTATCATATTTTAAAGAATATTTATAAAAATGCAACAGCAACAATTAGATTACATAATGATACTGGAAAAATCAACATTGAGAAAGGTGTAAGACAAGGTGACTCCATATCTCCAAAACTCTTTATAGCAGTGCTGCAAGAAGTATTTTGTGGATTAAAATGGGAAACTAAAGGAGTGAAAGTAAATGGAGAGTATTTAAGTCATTTAGATTTCGCAGATGATGTAGTTGTTTTTGCAAATAATGCTTCAGAGCTGCAGGAAATGTTGCAGAAGTTAGCAGATGAAAGTAGAAAAGTAAGACTAAAGATAAATGTTAAAAAGACTAAAGTAATGTTTAATCGATTTGCTCAAAATATGAAAATAAAGACTGATTATGAAGAATTAGAAGAAGTTAACAGTTACAAATACCTTGGTCAGATTATTAATACAAATGGAAACATAATGGAAGAAATTAATCATAGAATTAAACTTGGTTGGAGTGCTTTTGGTAGAAATAACTTGATACTAAAAGGAAATATGCCTATGTGTTTGAAAAGGATGGTTTTTAACAAATGTGTTTTACCAGTTCTTACATATGGATCTGAGACTTGGACACTTAATAGAAGAGCAATACAGAGACTTCAGACCACTCAAAGGAGTATGGAGAGATGTATGTTGGGAGTAACAAGAAGAGATCGAAAATGCAATATATGGGTAAGACAACAAACAGGTGTTACTGACCTTATTGAAAAAATTAAAAGATTGAAATGGAGTTGGGCTGGACATATTGCTAGAAGAGATGATAATAGATGGACAATTGAAATTTTAAACTGAATTCCAAGAGATTGTAAAAGACCCAGAAAGAGACCACATGTGAGATGGATGAATGAAATAAGAAAATGTGCAGGGGTGTTGTGGAGAAGAGAAGCTAAAGATCGGAGAAGATGGATTAAACTTGAGGACACCTTCATGCTGAAGTGGATTGATAATGGTTGATGATGATATATATATATTAACACATAATATGTGTATTATTAAATATATTTAAAATCTTACTCTGAAGTCATTGCTTATACTACTGATTACGCTTTCCCACACATATATATCTATGCACATTGGGTTTATACATACCCAGAAGACATAAACAACTTATAATCGATAACTATTATATAGTTCTGGCCAGTTGCCTAATTAGAGGCTTTTTGTTTTACTGTTGAGCTGCCAGCCAGAAATAATTAAATATGATTTGTATCATCAGCATTGCTAATCATAAGTAAAGAGAACTAGGTTTGAACCAGTACAATATATATATATATATATATATATATATATTGTACTGGTATATATATATATATATATATATATATATATATATTGTGACCATCTGAATGGGCACAATGAATTGAGATGCTTTGTATCTGCATTGAATAGTTATATTATATTAAAAAAATGAAATAGCCTTAGAATTTTAAAATTCTTTTGCTGGAAAATTGTTTAAAGTGTAAATATGTATTGCTTATGCAGTTGATTGACCACTTTATAGGTATTCATTATTATTAGTGTGGTTAATGAGGTATTTAATGTAAGGAAGATGGGGTTGTTTATTAATGGAATTGATACATTTTGTCGGAAAGATGTAAAGTTATTCTATGTCAGTATAATATTGGTTGAATAGTTTCAAAATCCTTATTCTTTAATACTTATCCTTTTGTCAACAATTAATATCCATTTCAATTATATTTAGTTAAGATAGTTTAATATTTAGGTTGTAGTACATGTACATGCATGTATGACTCTGCATCATTTTCATTTCATTTTCATCTTCAAACAATAGTACATGTACAATAAAAATATTTAAATTACAGTAATTATCTTAAATAATTTAACAAATATGCATTTCTTTCCAATGAATAATAGATAGTTGAATCAATGAATTATTTTACAAATTAAATAAATTATTAATCATTTTCGTTTAATAGTTAATTAATATTCATTTTTCTTTCAAGTTTGTAAAAGCTATTTATTTTATTATTTTTTTTTTGTCTTGATTTAATCAGAATGATTTTTTTTTAGAAAATATTTTTTTTGAATATGTAATTATCTTAGATAGAAAAGAAGCGTGGGAGTAACCTTGTGAAGGGAAATGACTGTTTGCTAAAGAGAGCTATTTAACAAAGATCTCCAGTAAAAAAAATTTGCTTATTATGTAATGTAATTGTAGCCAGTAAACAGTGGCTCATTATTGTGAAAATTAAAGCCAGTTTCTGAAGTCAAATTGATTTTAAAAAGGTTTTGGAGTAAAACTTTGAAAGGATCTTAAGAAACTTATTATGGGAAAAGTTAATTAGGACGCAATTCTAAATTTAAAAAACAGGTACGTTAGTTTACTTTGCTCTCCTTGATTTAAACTTTTTGAATTAACCTCTTCATAACTATTGCTCTTTTAAAAATGTATGTTGCTAATGTCCAGTATACATTACTTCATTTAATTGTCATTTTAAATAAGAATAAATTGTATGAATATTATCATTGTATCATTAACCAACGTGTGTCTTTTAATATATATCTGGAAACCGCATGCATAACTATTTTACAGAATATATTTTAATTTTTCACAATTTTCCATGTTATGTTTTTGTGAGGATTAAACATAAAATTAAGGATATTCATATTTTGATAAATCATGCCATGTTTAAATTCATCATAGAGAGATGACGGTATTTATTTGTCTGATATTTCTGGAAATAATATGTATTTTAAATGAAAGAAAAAAACTGTGAGTAACTTCAAATTAAGTATTTGCTTAAATTGAATGGAAGGATAGAAATGTGGGTAATTTTTGTTCTCTTCAATAAAGATGGAATATAAAACAAAGTATTATTAATTGTGGAAATACTAATGAATCATGGTATCTTAATTGACAATATTTAAAAATAAACTATGCATATAATAAATTATAAAGTGTCAAATGCTATCCAAGAAAATTACTAAGAATAATTACTACTTAATTTAAAATTGCTACAGAGTCAGTGAAATAATTCCTGTTCAACAGTAGCTAAAAATGTCATATTTTCATCATAATAAAGGAGAAATTAATTACTTATGTGTGAGATAGTAAACTCAAATAGCTCAGCTATGAACACTGGAGGTGCTAGGTCACATTTAATTTATGATTATATTTTTTAAGTTGTTCTGCAGAAGTTTATTTTAGTTTAAATTCAGTTTGGAATGTGTCCCATATTGTTTCATAATCCTGGAGCAGAGCTTTGCAAGTGAACTTTTATTTTAAGTTACAAAACAAATAACTTTTGTTTTTTCAATTTTTTTTATTGCTTATCATTATTAAGGTATATTATAAATAGATAGGTTTACTTATTATTATATTTTATTTATAATTTGGGTTATTTTGATCTTCTAGATCATCTCCAATGTGTATCCAAATGAGGAATACGCTGCTAAAAATTGATTTTGTATGAATATGTCTTATTGTTCTTTTACGAAGGTAAAAAAAAGAAATATATTTTTTAATATATTATTACAGAGGTATATATTTATTTTGTATACTTTATTATCTCAAAGTGAGAATTTTGTTCTTTTTTTAAATCAATGAATGTATAATAGAAATAGTTTGCTAGATATGAAAGAAAGTTCATTCGTAATAATTATAACTATTAAATTTTAAAAGTAACCTAAAGTTTATTCTGAACTAAAAGTTATACCTTAATGCAATATTTAATTACCATGCCACCTGCATAGTGTGTAATTTAGAGTTAATTTTATATATACTGTTATTCGTGGGTGTGTGTCTATTTTGCACAATTATGACATTTGTTTGATAAAGTTCAGTTTGTGAATTTGTTATGTATAAATTTCAGATGCTGTCGTATTCTACTGAGTTGAACGGATTGGTATGTCATCTGTATGTATTTATCTGCCAGCATGTATTTATAATGTTCGATATTTAGAAAAGCTTTGAGAATGGATAGAAATCTGATTGCATTATAATGCTTGTAGGGATAAAAGATTTTGCTTATTTAGTATATGTTAATAATTTTCCATGAGTAGAGCCTAGTTTATATTATATGCATATGATTAAATTATATTTTTTTGAAGTGATGTTTTCTTAGAGCCCTGGTGATGAGGAAGAAATCCCCACCAATAGTGTATTTAGAAGTAGATAAGTTATTGTTGAAGTATGATTAAATGATGTTTAGGAAGTTATGTGATGTTTTTCTTAGATTCTTGGTGATGAGGAAAGGTTTCCCACCAACAGTGTATTTAAAATCATATTAATTATTGTAGAAGTGTTCAGTAAGAGTTTATCTACTCCTCATGTAGATTTCCCTTATAACGTATAGTCTGAATAATCATGAAAAGATAGCTAGGTGTTAATTAATAGGTGGCCAGATAAATTGTTAAATTAATTCTTGATGTAATATTAGTGTCTTATTTTATTGATGAATTACGACATTGTCTGAAATAAAATAATTGTATGATATTTTCTTGATGAATGGAGAGTTTGTAGAAAATATTATTTTATATTATTGCTGCTTGAACATGCACACACATGCATAATATAAATAATATTGCATATATAAAGTATAGAGTTATTGAAGTTAAAATGAGAAATCAATGTTTTTTGAAATACATTACATTCATTTAAATAGAAGTATAAAGTTATTGAGATTAAAACGGGAAATAAGTATTTTAAAATACAGTGTATTTATTTAAATAAAGGTTATAAATCATCAAATCATCAGAATGAACATGATTTTGTTGCTTTGCATGAAAGGTATACGTAATTGAAAGTGATTATTTAGTCAATTAAAGAAAGTTGCTTTGTTGAGAGCCAAATATAATTAATTTGATTTATTTTATTAATCAATAGTAATATCCTGTCAAAAGTATTTTTTTGTGCTAATAATATAACATGTTGTTTATTTAGTGTCATGTAGATGAAACATGTAGGCAAAGCATATGTTCGAAGTCAGAATATTTAAGTTTTGTTGTTAATTTGCTTTGATAATAGGGATAATCCCAAACTGATGCTCAAAGTTTATTTGGTAATTTAAAAATCTGTAGGAAAAGTAGTCCAATTGTAAATATCATGTTAAACCAAATTTATTTTAGTGTAATAAATGATTTGTTTTATTTATTTAAAATCTTAAAAACTGTGTCTTGAGTTATTCTTGTGTACATTCGTGTTTTCCATTTCTGCATCTCCACATTTCATAAATCTATTATAAAATAGATATGTTATATTATAGTTATATAGCAAATTTGTTGGTGTCTGACAATATTGTCTCTTAATCCAAACATTATAAGGAACATTTGCCATTGGATAAAAGTATTAGAAAGGTTGGCAAGTTAGTATATTTGTTAGATGATGATATGAGATTAAAATACCCTATTTCTGTCATTATCTTATTATTGAAACACAGTAGAATATTTTAGTCAATTTGTTTCATTATATTTTTATCATACTTTAGAATTATAATTTATGGGCCAATGTATTTTATTTAATTCAACTGTGTTTGTTAAGTTCCCTGAGATCTTATTATTTATTTCTTGATTGGCATTAAAGTAGATGTTTAGATTATGATATGCCAAATCATACAATTGTTTAGTATTATAATTATAGCAAGCTGATATATGTCATATTTGGATGAAGGAAAAAATTAAGTTTAAAGTATATTTTAATAGACTGTACCAATAAACATTATGATTCTTTATCATACAATTAATTAACAAAGGAATTTACATTATATTAAATGTTTTGTAATATTTCGTCTTTTATTCATTTATCATCATATATCTTATGAACTTCCTATAGCCTCCCACTGAGCTGAGCTGAACATAGACTTAATTGAAGAGTTTCAGTAATAATTTTGTATCATATATCTTGGTTATATTGTTATATTCCTTAATAAAACTGGCGCCTGGGCATTTCGCTCATGTAATGTATATGAGTGGTGTTGGGAGTGTAGGTTATAATATATATATTGTGCCCTTGTCTGTAGGTCATAATAAGGTAGATAGGTCAATTACTAAAAAATTTTAAATTTTAAGTTATGTTTGTATGATATATAAATAAGAATAGGATAATTATATTTTATAGTACAATTTAAAGCTGAAAATACCTGGTATATAACGGTGTAATAAATTATTTTAAAAGAAAACAGTTAAATAAAGCTTAATGATATTTTTGCTTATGGTTGTAAAAGCTGGCCATATAAAATAATACAGCTATAGATAGTTAAAAGTATATTAATAATTTGAATATAATATTTTAAAACTAATAAATTAAATAAATGCTAGATGTAGTGTTATAAATGTATTTAATAATCAAAATTAATAGAGTATATTTTATTATAAACTTTGGGATGGTGAGAATTATATTTAGTTCTACATTTTAAAATTATTTTCCAAATTTTTCATAAAAATATATTAGTTTTGGTAATTTAGACCGAGACGTAAATAAAAAATCATTTGATAAAGTTAGTAAACACGTGACCGTATATTATATACCTTCACACACACGCTTGTTAAAATAATAATAAAGTTTGTGAATATGAAACTAAATATAATTGCCATCGATCATTAAAGTGAAAGTTTAAATGTTAAATGTTATTTTAATAATTATTTTAAAGTTTAAATAATTTTTGTAAAAGTATAATTGAATTTAAAAATATTAGTCTAAATAATATTTTGAGACATTACATCATCAATTCTTCATTTTTAAACATTCTACAAAATCATAAAACTTCAATTTTATATTAGTTATATGGAATCCTACAGATTCAAAAACATTCTTCTACATTTGATATTACGTTTTACTGTCACTATACAATGCTTATTAATCTAATATACTCATTCAAGCCTTGCTTCGGATGGTAATTACAATTATTAACACACCATGCACAAATATATGTGTCTATTACACATTATTGAATTATTTTCTTAACAAACATGCAATATTTATTTTCTAAATATTATTATAAAAATATTCAAATTTTATTATCACTTAAAAAAAAAAACTTTGTTTTAGATTTCACTTTTAAAAATCTTATATTCGTTTCCAAATTGGTTTTAAACTGTATTATATGATTCTTTCTCTCTTTATGATTTTTATACTTTCACTTTTAAAATTACACAATTCTAACACATTCCAGTAAATAAACTATTCTTACTTAACGATAACATACCCTCAGTTCTATTTTATGCATTATTTCTGTATAAATATCTTTCTGACGATGCAGATTCACGAAACAAGGATAGCGAAAATAGATGCACAGGATCAAAATAACTAGAATATTATCCGTCATAAACCTTGACAATAATGGCACAGTGAATTTAAAGACACTATAGAGGAGTGACCTCTGTCTGTCTACCCACCTCTATTATAGGAGTGATGCTAAAGCTATTTCTTCAGCATTATATAACATCAAAGAGTTTAAAAGATACGTAAAGACACTGTCCAAAATATATATGTGTTCAGTGATAGGACTTAGTTAGCTATACTGAAATCACACAAACTAACTATGATCCAAATACTTTATTTTTCTTATTTCTTAGCAAAACATCATCTTGGTTTCCTCTACACTAGTACTACCAAGTCACTATCCGATCTTATTATTTCTCTAGATTTTTCTATACAGTACATCGACAAATTCTTATCTACATTTCTAACAATAATAAAATTCATTTTATTTCAAAACTATACAGCTGTTCTCTAAGAAAATCTTTTACTACTTTTCTCGTATATTTATCATATACAAACTATTTTAAAATATCCGTATACTTTGTTACATGAAAGTTCAAAAGAATCACACAATCGTTTTGACAACTTATACTATTAATTATACTTGAAATAACTTATTGCATGCATATTTAAAATTATTCTTATCTCAGAATATGTTTTAATGTTGTATAAAATGAGTACTTATAATTTTAAAACTTTCACACATCATTCTTAATCAATAGATGATCTAAAAAAAAATACATTATGCATTATGAATAAATACCAAAAATTACCAAAACGATCTTGATCTTCTTGATCGTGTTCTGTAGGCTTCACCATTCCATTAATTCTCGTAGATATAAAAATTCCATACATACTTTTTTATTTTTAAAAACAATATTTCTATCATTCTATTAAGCTATTATATTTAAATCTCATTATTATTAAATTTATGTTTATATGTTTTCCCTAAACTAATATAGCATTTTATATTTTAAATATAATCAATAAAACATTTAAATTATATTTACGATACTTCTTCACCAGACTTCCTTGAACCGTTCATATTTAAGCTAAAAAAAAAAAAATATTTTATTTCTTCTTCAGTCAATCAATGTTCTATTTTAAAGTAAAACAATAGCTCTGTTTAATAAATCTTCATCGACGACAATCCTAGGTTTTTCACAATATTGTATACAATTATTAATTCATGACATTCTCTTCTACTATTGTCTGCTAATATTTTCCCGCGCGACTTTTCCGATGCATCTTGTACGTACTTTTATTTAAATCTTTAATAAAATTTTATGTTTCCATGGATCCATTTTTTCATTAAGTCATTTAATTTTATATTTCTTTTAAGCTCAAGCATTTCTTCCGTTGAATACTTTGTAATATTTTTCTCTGATTAGATAAAATTTTCGGCTCCTTTCCATAAATTACATAATAACACTTTCATATTCTTCTTTACTTTTCTTTACTTTAAAATTCTGGTACTATATTTTTAATGTTTCTTTTATAAGATAAACCTTCTTTCTTCATTATACATTTATAATTTTTCTTTATAATAAAACGCATATTAAATTTTTTCCATAGAGAAGAACAACATAACTTCAAAGTAGCCTTATAAAATTTGCGTCATAATTTTTTCCTGACAGCAAGTAACTTCTCTTTTAAGATTTCGCATAGCGTCCCAATTATTTTTCTTTGAGTTATAACAAACAGTTTCTGGTTGAGCATAAATAAAGCTGTATTAAGACAATTTCCAAATATTTTTCCTTCGGTAATAAATTTAGATATTTTCCCTTGTACTTCCATCTATACTGTAGGTTTTTTGGTTAAATTCGAATAAATTTCCCTGGTAAGATAACTTTTAAAATTAGCAATTCATATCGATACAGTCAAAATATATTATATGTTACAGAAGAACTTTTTTAAAATAAATACAAAATTTTAAATTTATATCATTTTTCCAGCTACGGTGTTATCAGCTACAAAAATGTGTTACTTTCTCCTTTCCCTTTCACATTCCTTCTCCCCGCTCTGTATAATTCCTATTTTTGTCTGCTAATTTACCTCCGTTGATTGGTTAATAACTTTATTTTAGCGCGAACAAATTTATCCATTTTAGTTTTATAACAGAATAGACGTTTAAAAATGAAGAATTGATGACGTAATGTCTCAAAATATTATTTAGACTAATATTTTTAAATTCAATTATACTTTTACAAAAATTATTTAAACTTTAAAATAATTATTAAAATAACATTTAACATTTAAACTTTCACTTTAATGATCGATGGCAATTATATTTAGTTTCATATTCACAAACTTTATTTTTATTTTAACAAGCGTGTGTGTGAAGGTATATAATATACGGTCACGTGTTTACTAACTTTATCAAATGATTTTTTATTTACGTCTCGGTCTAAATTACCAAAACTAATATATTTTTATGAAAAATTTGGAAAATAATTTTAAAATGTAGAACTAAATATAATTCTCACCATCCCAAAGTTTATAATAAAATATACTCTATTAATTTTGATTATTAAATACATTTATAACACTACATCTAGCATTTATTTAATTTATTAGTTTTAAAATATTATATTCAAATTATTAATATACTTTTAACTATCTATAGCTGTATTATTTTATATGGCCAGCTTTTACAACCATAAGCAAGAATATCATTAAGCTTTATTTAACTGTTTTCTTTTAAAATAATTTATTACACCGTTATATACCAGGTATTTTCAGCTTTAAATTGTACTATAAAATATAATTATCCTATTCTTATTTATATATCATACAAACATAACTTAAAATTTAAAATTTTTTTAGTAATTGACCTATCTACCTTATTATGACCTACAGACAAGGGCACAATATATATATATATATGGTACAAATTACTACTTAATACTGTGTATCATTTAAATAAAAAAAGAGAGAATCCGATCTTTAATTTTTTTTTTGTAATATAATGTTGTTTTAAGAAAAACGTACAGTGAAAGTTTTTTTCTTTTTTTATATATATAATTTAACTAAAATAAATTCAATGTTGGAAAGTGCATACTGAATAATTGATTCAAATAGTGAAAGGAAATTTCAAAGATAAAAGATTGCTATCAGAAATGACTTTCTGATAGTAATTAAAAATGGCAGAAATTCATAGAAGTTTATAAAATAGAACAAAAGGTAAAAAGGAATATGTGCAGAACTTCCAAAAAGAATCTGGGGATATAAAAGGGGCCAACAGGTTTGAAAAGTGTCTTTTGTCTTGTTGTTCCAGAGAGTGTTGAGCAATTTGATGTGCCTCATATTTTTTTTATACAAAAAAAAATATTAATAAAATGTGACCTCTTAGATACGAACTGAAATCACTCACCATAAGTGAGTAGAACTCTATCATTTGCCGACACTTTCTCTCAAGAAAAGTCACCTTAGATCGTCATCTGAGTCTACCTAAATTTGATCGGAGATTTGGAAGAAGTAAAACTAAAAAAACAACTACTGGGGACTAGCCACTGACTGAATTGGATGTCGGAGAATCAATGACCTATTTAAATATCAACTTACTGGTAAGTTAATGGCCATAAATTTTACATAAAGCTTTATGAACAGAGATTTGAATGAAATGTTTATCCCATAATTTTTTTGATCTAAAGATTTGCGAACTGAGAAGGGAATGAAACTGTTACCATGAAAAAATAAAACACAAACTAGTTATTACTTCAATATTTGAATCAAATTATTAATACTTTCCAATATTATATATTTTTTTAATCATAAATATTAAATGTTTGATGGGCTAGAATAAATCTTTATTATTATCATAACTTTCATTGTACGTGTATAAAATTAATAATATTATATTTAAATTTTATATTTGGTTATTTAGATTCAAATTAGTATACAAATTACCTTTGCTAAGTAGATTTATTTTTCTTAATTAAGTCAAAGGGGAATATCTTCTCATACTTAATGGGAATTTTAATCCCAATCATATAATTACTACTTTACAAGTTACAATATGTTTGACGCAGACTCAGTGGGTCTAATGACTCTGGCACCCTCATGTAGAAATTAAAAACTGATTCAGCTCACAATTGTACTCGGTAATAATTCTTGGCCGAACTGATCAGGAAAGATAGTTATGTTTTTAGAATAATAATGAAATGTTCTTTTTTTTTTGAAATAAAATAAATGATCATTTATTTTTCTTTTATATAACTTGATCACTCATGCATTTATAATGCATATAGAGGGCTAGCAAGATGGTAAACATTATTATATATATATATTGTACCGGTTTGAATCCCTCATATTTGGTTTACACGTTGACGTAAATTTCTGTACCTGTTCAAAACCCATTTGCCATCTCCTTTTAAGAAAATGATGCATATATCTGTATGTCATTAGCATGAAATGACGTACATTTTTAAAATGGGAGATTGATAACAATCTTCGATAATGCCCGGGGTTAAATACAATGATTATTATGTTACTAATTATTAAAAGAAAGAAATTTGATTTTAATTAAAAATAAAAATCTTTCCTTGTTAAACCACTTATATTTCCACCCCAATATCTGTTTGCCCGGTAGATGTTTTCCCTCACTCTTCGCATACCTTTAAAAGATTGTACTATTTTGACAACCCATAGCACCACCCCCAACATAATAAAAGAAAGCAAAAAAATAAATAAATAAATTTCCCTTCCCTATCTGCCGACAGAGTATGCAAAGAGAAATTTTTTTTCTGTTCTTAGACATAAGTTTTCTTTAAGTGAAGGAAAACTGGGTGAAAATATATTCTAATTTAACTTTCCGATATAATATCCCGATGGCTAGCTCAATTCTAATTCTTTATCCCAGGTACTTTGAATAAGTATTGCTATAACTTTTTATAGCCGTGGTCAGCCAACATCACAAATAGGTGATTGCATTTTATTATGATTAATTTTCTTTATTTTATAATAGATTATACGATAACTAATAAAGTATGAGATTATAATTTATTTAAATAAAATCCCCCCTCCACCACATATATTTTTAAACATTAGAATAGTGAGTCATAAATTAATTATAGGTCTTTATATTCCAATTGTATGGTTCTACATATAATTACACAAAAATATCAAAATCTTTATGTTCAAGATCTACAATTAGATTAAACAAAAAAAATCCATTTTCTAATTTATATCTGAGTTAACTTAATTGCTATGAATACAAATGGTTAAATATGGATGCCAGTGTGTGAGTAGTCTATACTCCCTCTCCCTACACAAAACAACAAATGTTTATTTTATAAATTCCCAAAATACTAAAGTAAGTTATACACAGATCTAACCCTTTGAACTTTTCCCATTTTCACATATAAACTCTTAAGATTAGATACACCTTTACCTTTGAGTACATAAAATAACAATTTACATATATGTATATTTTTATATATATAAAAAAAATGTATAGGCCAGCTATATAAGTCCCTCCATGTAAGGTGACACCGCCATGATTAACATTAAATAAGAAGTAAAGGTGAAATGGGGTAAAAGAACAAGAAATAATATTAATCTTATATTTAATGGGTTTGTAAGATTAGTGATTAATTAAATTTTCTTTAAAAGCTCACGATCTTGCTCCATAAAATCCCATGCTGATTTTAAGATCTCCAACACCATTGTTTAGCAATTTTAAATATTTTAATAACAAAATAAAAAAAAATTATTATATCGCAAAAAAAAAATTTTTTTTTGACAATCTATTAAGTAAATAAACAGATAAATAATCATAACAATAATATAACATTTTAAAACAATTTTTTAAAACAAAATAGAATTAAATTAGAATTGGTAATTTAAATATTATAGCTAATATCTATAATAAATACACACTCATAATTATATACATATATATTGCCATCACAATTATCCATCTTAAAACAAAGTATATCATAATAAATAAATAAACCTGAACTAAATAACAATAAAACAATTAATAACAATAACACTAACAACTCATCTATGAACCCTTAAGTAAAGCTATATTAAAGACATTTTTTAAAACTATACTAAAAACTTCAAAAAAAAAGGATGGATTTTCTATCCTGTATAATATATATAAATAAACGAAAGATGATGTTTATTGGGCATCCATGTTGTGGACCAATTGTAAGTAAAATGAATTTCCTAAGTATAAATTAAATAGTTTCTAAGTATAATCTCCTTCGTGTGACCGCGGTACAAGCCAATTCTAACAAATGAAAAGTTATGCTTTACTATGTTAATTTTATAAAAACTTATACGCATTTTGTAATCTTTCGATCAGTCATCCACATTGTATTTCAAATAGAACTAAAATGATTGGGAGAGTTTACAAATATCACATATATTATTGGATAGTTTAAGCTAATTATAACTTTATTCTAACAAATGAAAAATTTTATTCAAATGGTCACACATCCACATTATGGATTAATTGTACTATATTTAAATCTATATGGCATTTAAACACTTGCAGCTAAATTGCATGCCAATTGTAACATTTTAAGGATGGATCGGTGGATGCTTCATCATTCCCAGATAACATTATTTCTAAAGCCCACTGGGATGATGATGATGGTACAGAACGTCTATAATCTTGATTGCCAGGGTGCCAAATTGCAACTTTAATAAAATATAAAGGTTAAATCTCACTTCAATAACTTTCAGTAATAATATTTAATGAATGGGTTCATAAATAATCAATTGATTCAGAGAACACTGAGAATGCATTAAAATCGATAATATTAATATCTTTGGAAATTCTTTGTTATTCTCAGCACACTACCATTCACCATCATTAAAGCTACAATTAAAATTTTACTCTAATTACAAAGTTCTCTATCCATCTCCACCTTCCTGATCCACCCCTCCATCAACTTCACATCTCTAGGTCTATTACACTATTATATATTTTCTTATTAATTTTTACATTCTGCTAGCTCATTTCTCCCATTATAATCTCTTCTCAGGGTTTTTAGAACAATTAAGTGTGGAAATCGAATAAGCTGTGAAAGATTATTGGTGATAAACACTCCTCTCATGATCACCTCCAATGTGATCTTGGGCTGTCTTTAATGTAGTTTAATATCTATTTACATTAAAGCTCAGAATAATTTAAGCTTATTAAATCTTTTAGAAATACATTCTAAACATATTCACAATTATAACAAAATTATAAAAAAGTGCGTCTAGAGAGGTGTTTGAATATAACGAATGGAGAAAAGATTTTATGCCCACCCCCTGCACTCGCTATCACTCAATAACTATCCCTATTCATAATTTATATTTTAACTATATTAAATTATTTGGTAATTCTAAGTATCAGAAATTAACCATTTTAAATAATTTTTACCGGATATTATTTACATAAATGATGATTCAAATATTAATAACAATATATTGATGTATGATTGGATTGAGATGTCTAGAGAATAATAACCCACCAAAAACATTGAGACATTTGCAAATTTTATTTAAAACAAATAAATTTTATTGACAGACTGCAATTCAATACAGAATATACACATTCACTTGATGACTCGCATGGCTTTCCCCTGTTTTACAACTGTATTATGATATATATATATATAATCTAAACACATTACTATCCTTAAATCAATGGATAATAGCAATAGGTTTAAAATATCAATATTCATTTCCTAATTATCAGGGAATCATGATTACCGTGGAGTATTATTAATATTAAATAAAGAAATATTATTTATCTTCACATATATTAGATTTTCACTTTCATTTTATCCTAGATACAGTGAATACCAAATTTTTTCCCACACTTAATGCTTTTAAATTACTGATTGGTTTTTAGAGCTAATTCTTCCCATAATAAAATTTAATAATTTTATTTAACTATTTTTAAATTAACATTCCTTCACAAATTTACTAATTTTATTTCATCACTTTGATCTAACATTCTTTTGTCCTAATCTTTACAATGGAGATACTTTATGTATAATAGGATTAAGTTAATGCTAACAAATTGGTATCTAAGTTAATGCTAACAAATTGGTATCTAGATAAATCATCATCATAGTGCAAATACTATATATTCATGTTCTTATGACCATAATAAAAATTTAATAATATTACTTTTCCAGCGAAGTTCTCAGCTGGCTGTGGAAATATTTATGAGATAATTTTATATATGCATTACTTACACTTAAACATTTGTAGGTTTTATTTAATCCTTAATTTAACATTTATTAACTTTATTGCTTTTGGTTCTAATTGATACATCAAACTAGATCAACAAAACAATATTCAAGTACACCAATTGCACATACATTATCTGCATTCATCCAGACATCAAATTGACTTTGCAACCCTGTATCAACATTAATAAGTACTGCTTATAAGAGCTATCTTTCATACACTTGCAAGGAATATCAAACATTAACATGAGGCATGAGTGACCCGAATAATAGAAAACCTTTTCACTAAGGTTGAGATATGCTAGGATTTTTATTGCTAGTCATACAAAGAGACTTAGGTGTACCTATTACCTCTGGCTATCATAAAGAAATTGTCTGACAGCATAGAGAATAATCAAGTGGGCAAACTCTTCCACTGTGTTTAAATATTTTATAAATATAGCAGTGATATCTTAGTGAGCTACAGCTTCACTGGCTTGATGGAGACTATTTGTCCATCCACATTATATACAGGTCAAAACATCAACTTCTACAAGTAAAACTTTCATATCTACAATATTCTTGCAAGTTAGTGCACCAGAATATGAGCCAACAATTTTTCCAAGCATTAATCAGCTTGTCTCTGGCCTTAACTTTATGATAATAATAATAAGAAATAATAAGAAATGCATATTAAATTTTTAAAACTATTTTCCTGCACTTTTATAAGATAATGATGTTTTAGCTCAACAGCCACACAATTTTATAAACATAACAATAAGTCCAAGCATTTGACAATAACCTCTGATACGATTCATTCAAAACATTTCCCTTAATAATAATATCTCTTGTTTTTTTTAAATGTTTGTAAAGCATTTAAAATAAGGCAATGACATGATATTTTTACCTACTCCCAAAACGATAATAGCAAAAGCATTTAAAATAAACAAATACAAAATGATCTGTCATCAATATCTCTACCCCCAAAATAGCAACACTTATAATTCTGACATGAATTAAATTTAAATGGATATATATGAGAAAACATAAAGAAAGACATTATTTTTCTTTTTCTTTTTTTTTCTAGATTAAATGTTGTACATGAATAGTGAATAAAAAGAAATAAAAAAATATATACTTAAAGAGATCATTGGAAGTGTCCTTCAAGTTTCTGATTTCCATTTTTCCTTTTCCTTCTCTTCCTTGATTTGTTTGTATGAGCACATGAGTTTAGGTAGAAAAAGTTCTTGGAATAAAGTTCTATGCCATCAGATATACACATTTTATGCAGCTGAAACAATTTCCTCATTTTTGATTTTATGTAGATTATAACTGAACAGCACTTGCTTAAATTTCTCAAGATATAAGTCCATTTGTAGTTGTCTTTTTCTTTTTTAAATTCATTTAACATTCAAATTGAACACTTCATATACAAAATCATATTTAGAGTTTATTTTCTGTGGTATAAATTTTAACACTTGCCAATTTGTCATCAATTAGTGCTAGACAATTGTGACCATTGGTAATCTTTAGGAGATTAAATGTGTACCCACTTAAAACTTACTCAAGAGACATTTTTTTCTTATAATATTAAATTTGGCAAAGTTATTTTAAGAGACAAACGAATAATTTATAATAAATGATTTTTTTTTCTAAAAGAAAAAAAATATTTCTTTTTAACTTTATAGCAAAGTTTCTCTATAAAACCAGAAGAGAGATAACTTGCAAACAGAGATTCAAATAGACTAGCCCTTCATTTACAACACAGCAGAGCTTTTTATTGAGTCTGCTTTCTTGCTCTCTCCCAATGTGACTTTTAATTGACCTTTCAAAATGTCTGGTCAGTGTTTGTTTTCTTAATTAATTCACTCTTGTTTCTTTATCATTCTGGTTATTTTAACCTTGTGCTAAGATTGAAAAACCAAGCCAAATTCACATCTGCATTCTAACGGATAATCACCAATTGATTTTACATTTACCAGATATAATCACCAATTAATTTCACACTCAAATTCCTTGGCCATATATATCATTTAAATCACTCTGAGAATTTACTTGGTAATACAACATGCATGGTAAAATAAAAGACAGAAAGCTCTCTTCAAAACAAATAACAGAAAGCTCTGTCTCCCCCCTTTTTACTTTTACATAATATATATATATATATATATATATTATGTAAAAGTAAAAATATATATATATATATATATATATATATATATAGCAGCCCAGCTTCAAACCCAGAATTTTGAACCAATTTTTGGCTGCTAATAATAAACTATTTTAAAATGACTGTTAGTTATTGTTCTGTAGTTGAAACCCATGCCTAATAAAACACTGATGCAGCTTGTGATATTGTTTTACTTATCAGATTCTAATTTACATAGATGATGATTGTGAAATAAAGCAGATTGCCCTGCAAGTTTATGTGATTTGGAGGATTTTCAGAGTAGATGAATGTAACTTCTGATGTGTGATAGATGGATTTTCCAAACCACAACAACAGATAGCGACTTTTATAAAGATAAAAGCAGCTGTCTTATCTTTAACCTAAATGTCCATTTATATAGACGAATCTGAAGCATCTTGATTTGGAAGCATGAAGTAGTTGTTTTCTCCACTGTTTAAATCCACTATTTTTTTTACAAATTAACTTCCATGAAATCTTGTAATTTACAGTCAGTTAATATTACGATCTTACTGTTGGAAATTCTATAAACTATTGAAAAGTAGTAATTAATTTATTTTATTTTATGGAGTGCACAAAAAACTTATGTAAATAGTCTGAACAGTCACTAACGTGTATTCAATGCACTTTAAAATTTGCAATAATCAAGCATCTTTTTCAAGATTTAAAGCACCTTGAATACAAGTTAGTGCCTGTTCAGTCTATTTGCATAAGATTTTTGTGTGCTCTATAAAATAAATTAATCACTACTTTTCAGTAATAAATTTTATATATATTTTTTTATCTAAAATGATAATTTTCTAAACTTTTATCATTATTTAACCTATAAAGAGAGGCTAGGCATAAGTATAATAAGGTATTCTTTGTTTTCTTATACCTAACTGAATCGGAATTGTCTAAAAATAATTAACATAATGTTTTGCAAGAATGGTTCCTTTGTAATCATTCATTTGTTCAACAATATAATACGATAATTTATTTTTTAAAATTAACAAAGAAGAATCCTGATATTATTGCTTATTATATTATTGATTAGTAATCCATTTTATTAGTGCAATAGTTAAGATTGTGGCATAATAAATTTATTGTTGTTTAATGTATTATTACAAAAGTACATTACATTTCATTCTACAAGAGTAGAGTAGATCAGAATATGTCAATAAAAAATGATTGATGATAAATATTTGCTTATTAATATATTTGAAGAAATACAATAAAGAATTCCATTATGAGATGCTACATTAAGTTCAGAATACTTATGCTACTTAAGGAATGCATTTTGTTGGAGGGAAATCTCTGTTCTAAAAGTGTTGTATAGAAATGAACGAAGTTTTTTCTCTTTTTAATTTTTTTATTTACTTTATAACATAATGCATTTGTTATTGTTTTTAAAATTTCCTTATATTTTAATGCATATCTCTGTAGTAAACATTAAGATAAATGACCACCCATGAAGCTTAGCCATATTATTATCATCATCATCACTAATATCATAAAATATAAGTGTTATCACTACAGAAGTCTCTGATTATTTTCATTCTTTGTTAGGTAATTTATTTTTTATTTTTATTTGTGTTGTTTTTATTTGGGCTTATATATATATATATATATATATATAAGCCCAAATATATATAAGCCCAAATAAATGTCTGTTACATATATATATATATATATATATATATATATTGTAACAGACAATAAATAGATAGAATAGATAGAAATTATTAATTATTATGATATGTTTATAATCTGTCATTTGAACAGTAAGAAAAATTTGTAACAGCATACAAAATAATGTAATGATGAAAAAGGCTGCTATTTTGTAACTGATTATAAATATATAGAGGAGGGATAAAATGATAGTTGCTATAATTCAATAACTACACACTAAACAGGATATATGATATGCTCTAGCGGTTCATCATTTATAACCGCATAAATTAAATGAGAAATGAATTTACTGTGTTAGCTAAAGACAATTTATAATTAAATAACGATGACATTAACATATAAATAAGAACATATGCATATCATGCTCTATTTGGGTGTCTATTTCTAATTAATTAAATATAACATTATAGCCCGTTTGCAACTATCCTAAACATTAATTCTGTCACGCTAATAATGAAATAAATAAATTATCTCATTTTTCCACACATAAAATAACAATAATGAAAATTAAAACTACCATTGTTAAAGATTTAAAATATTTAGATATAGGGGAAATCATTTGAACAGTAAAACATACTGGCCATTGTCATCAAATAAAATAATATTAAAGATAGTAACTGAATAAAATTACCCACTGCGAGATCATTGGAGTGCCTTATGCTTAACTCCAATAATAAGTTCTTTTAACAGAGAATCCTTCTCATTCCTCTTTCCATGTATATATGACCATTCATGGTCACACACACACTGGTGCTGTTTGTAACAACTTATAAAAAAATATCATATAAAGTTAATATTATGAAGTTGGAAAGGGATTAAATCACTCTTTATTCAGTTTAGCTAAGTACATGTGCTTTCCCATGAGCGCCACTAGATTGTTTTAAATCTAGATAAATATCTGTTTAGAGTGCACTAAGTTCAAACTCATTCGGTACATTTTTACTACACATGACTTGGATGACTAATGAACAAAAAAATGTCATTCTTATATTTTACTCATGTTAATAAAATCATAAGATCCCCATATCACAATTTTTTTTTTATAGATCAAAGACTCTTATAGATATTACTAGCTCATTTTACGTATATTGATGAACAGATGCAAAGAAAAAAATACTCTTATTAATGGCTTCCAAATAAACATAGTGAAGACCATTACTTAAGTGGATGGCCATGAAACTAGTTACTTAATTTAATTATTTATCATAATATAAAGATGATAATGATGACAATAATAATAATGATGCTGATATCAACCATAGCTTTATAATAAACTCACAACAATAAATTTATTTTTATAAACTCATAGGCATTTTTTTAAAGTCATCCTTTGTCCAAAGTGGGATTTAAATATTACATTCACTAGCATTTATATAAGTTTATGTTTATTTACTAAAATACTTTTTTAGTTAAAACTAGGATTTAATAATATTAGTGATGATGACTGATCATCATGCTTCTCTACACATGATATTCAACTTTCTACCTACCCCTATTTACTAAATATATTAATTATGCTAAACATTAGATTTAATGCATATAATTTATTTAATCAATGATGATGGCAATCTTAACTCCTGTATAGTATTATTTGAAACAGTGTTTTAATCAATAATATGATATCCATCTTTGATGAGGATGATCAAAACTCATGGACACAACATAATTTTAGCTTTCTATTATTGAACTATAATTATTAAAATTTGGTTATTATCAAGAATAATCCTTAAATACTTAAATGTAAATCAACATTCTAGCTTACTTAACATTTTGTGAGTGCTTGCTTAATATTTGCTAGTGCTGATGATTTTTAATATCTGTGAGCGATGATGATCATTTAAAACAATAAAATCAAGACAAGAAAAACATGATATTTTTAATAATAACTCAAAACCAATTAAGTTATATAATTATATTTTATTAATACTATTCTTCTTTCTTTTTTTAAAATCAAATTAATAATTAGATAAATGACTTATTATTACATTAATTAAATATAGAATTAATAAAAAAATTTATATACAAGTTTGTCATTTGGATATTTTAAAATAAGTTGGCTTAAAATGACATTTTTAAAAATAATATTTCAATGAATGCTTACTTAAAACTTTCCTAACCCATTATATCATAAAAAATAAATTTCATATGTAACTTGTGTGTTTTATTTCACTTCCATTCAAATGTGAAGCCCTGCTTTTAAATTTACCATATTTAAACCAATCATGCATAACCTATTCTTTTGACATGTTTGTATAAGCAGTTACACATGCACACACACCCTGTGATATGTCAACATATATTTTTAAAAGGTGTTCCCTTATATTAGAGATTAATACATAAATCACATATATAAAAATATTCTTGCAACCTTGAGCAAAATAAAATACATTATATCAATTTTAATATGCAACAAGATAAATAAAAAAAACATTATAAATGCATATATTTATAGGTTGCTCATTATCATAACAAATGAAGAACAATAAAAAAAACATTTCAATATTACAATATATAATTAAAAAAAATTAAAAAATAATGAAAATTTAAGTTTGAAGATTTAAACTGTGTTTGTGTTATGTAATGTGATACTGAGAATAACTATCGATAAACAAGCCTTTAATGTTTCGGTATCAAAAGAGAAAAGGAATGCTTTGACCAATAAATTAAGGTTTACTTTTAATAAGTAAGAATAAAAGATCTGTTAATGAAAGTTCATAGTTACCCGATTATTTTCACTTCTTATAAATGTCTCAAGTTTGAATTTTCAGACTGCTTGTCTCACATATAGCTTCAATTTGTTGATTTTCTCCATTTAAAAAAAAGTTCTTGCAGATACTTTTAAGATAAACATGAATTAGTTGACTTGCGTATTTCCACAATTGTAAAATTATTTATTGTTGATACTTTTAATAACGCTGAATTTGTTAACTGATTTGTTTCCAATTTTTGTAAAAACTATCATTGTAGACACTTTAGATGACTGTGAGGAAAACTTTAACAAAAATTTGATTCATAGCTTCATCAAACTTGGTTATAAGGCTTTTATACAATTTCCTTTTTCTTTTCTCTTCCTTTCCCCTCTCCCTCCATTCAAAGAGAATGAATCCATAATAGGCCAGAAGCCAGCAAAGAAGCATTTCAAATAGCTTGTGTGGTTGGCTTTAAACTTGATCATTCTGTTGGTTATAAAGGACTTTTGGTATAAGTCCACTGATATATCAGTGAGTTAACCCATAGATGTCAGATTTTAGAAAGCAGAAGTGCCTTTAGCAATGGAAATTCATTGTATTATACACAGCAAAATATATTAATATCATTTTATACAATTATAAATAACTTCTTCCAAGTAATTCAATTTTGTTCCATTTTTTTATCTTAATCTTGCTGGGAATTACTTTTATATATATATATATATATATATATATATATATATATATATACACACACATCTTCGTCTATACTGATTTTAAAACCAGAGTCATTTTTTTTCTACTTCCTCAATTTTTAAAGAGAGAAAAAAAAATCAATCGTTCACTCTCTTTTGAAAAAAATATGCAAATTGTCCATTTCCCTTGGTTTTCATGTACTCAATCACTATATATCTGTCTAATAATAATGCTCAAAGAAAACTGATTGTTACATCTCTTCCTCATAACATTAAAAAAAAACTGAACGCTACATCTCTTTTTCATAACATTAAAAAAAAAAAACTGATAGCTACATCTCTTTTTCCCAACATTAAAAAAAACTGACTACTAAATATTGTTTCATTCATTTATATTGCGAATCTTTGATCAAAGAAATGGACTACCTGGAAATCTTATCTTGAGATAAAGATCAAAGCTTCACAAGTTTGACGGTCTGTCACAATTAATAAAAACTTAGGATTAATTGTTACATTTATGCCATCCAAGAATCACTTCCCTCTCCAGATATCTACAATTTAGATAATACAAAAGCAACAAAGCTTGCAATCTAAGTCATTAAAAGATGTGTGTAAAAATGTTTTATATTTAAAACATTCATACTCACACATGTACATTTTCATATCCTAATCTACTAATCTTGATCGCTTTATTTTACACTTTATTTCTGATCTGCCCTATTTAATAAGAATAAGACTAAATAATTTCAACACATTATTTAATAAAATATAATAAATCCCTATATTATAAATATTGTTTCTCATTACCCTCTCTTTACAACTGCTTATTTATTAACTATTTATAGACTAAAAAATAATAAATACACACATAAATCTATATATATATAAAAGAAAAAAAATTTTTTATTAAATAATATATCTGTCTGTTTGAAATGAGTCATATACATACAATATATATATATATATATTGTTATGCGAATGATACAGAATTTAATTTATTAGATTTCTTTTCTTTCCTTTCTAAAGTAATGGGGGTGATATTATCAATCTTTTTTTGAGAGTAAATCTGTTTTAAAATAACATAAGAAAGATTTCATTTTTAAATACTTAAAAAAACTTATTTTTTCTGAATGAAGATTTATTTGAACCATATATTACAAAAGTAATGAGAATAACTGTACCTGTTTAAAGCTGATGTATGTGTAGATATAGAAGTAATTTAATAATTTGATCATAGCTTAAAATATTAAAGCAGTTTGCTATTCATTTTTTGATACCATATATGCATCCAAAACTAAAGATTGGTATATATATATATATATATATATATATATATATATATATATATATATATATATATATATATATATATATATATATACAATTACATAGTGATTCTACAGATATTTTATTTGCTTCATTTGAATGTTGCATATGTTTACTTGCCTGCACATAATATTATTATTGTTTCTACTTAAGATATTTATGAATGACTTTGATTTTGTTTCAGACTTAGAAAAATTTCTCTTATGCATTTTATTTTACTTTGTTGACCAAGTGGTTAGAGGTTATTTATTATACTGTTTTACTTTTAAAGTGGCATGGGATTAAATGCATAGATTATGTCTGATTTTGTAATGACTTGTGTCTTGTAAATATTTAAAGTTATTTCCAAATATTATTAATGGCTATATTTTTAAGTTAATAGAAAATAAACATGCACATCTCAACTTTGGTAACACATGTGTAACAGAATCCAATAAACAATAGATTTTCTTTATAATAATCTTCAGCGATGGTACTGATTTTTAAAATGTTATGATAATTTTTAAAGGCTGTTTAATGTCAAATGCAATACATGCCAATGGAATGCAGCAATTTTGGTATGTACTTGAACTGCACTATATTGAACTGTTAATAAACATTATTTTGTTTATTGTTAGATCAAGTTCAGAATCTGTTTTCTGTTGTCTTCTTTCTAATTGGTTTTTGTAAAGCATCTCTGTTCTCTAGTAATTTAAATAGTTATTAATAATGCTGTAGCTGTGTAGGAATTTATAATTAAGATCTTCCCCACACTCACATTCTAGATTGTAAGACTAATGGTGTCTTTTATTGTTGTCTATTTGCATACTATCCATTACAATATAAATTTTGTAAAAAATATTTCAAATATTTTATAAAAGTTATTTTTTAAAAAAAAATTACATATATCAAATTTTATATATATATATTCCAATGATTGTAAGGAGCCCAATGAAAATTTATATTAAATAATGTTGATAATATAAACCTATTCTCAAAATAATCAATTCTCAAACAGCAATCAAAATAAGAGTCATAGATCACATGACCCTATTCTCTTAAGCTTGTAAGTTATAAACAATGAGGATTGCCAACTCCTCAACAAGCTTTCTGATAAATGCTAAGTCAGAGAAAGCATTTAAAATATCTCTGTTAAGAAACTCTCCCCAAACCCCTGACCATGGATTTGTGCTTTGGCACTCCTCAGAGAGGTGTCAGGATAGGTTTAGACCCTAGATCTAAAATACCAACCCAAAGACAGCATTGAAGTAAAAGTTATCTATTGAGTGGAAGCAATGCTATATTGCTAAGACTACTAATATATGGTATGGTTGAAGATCTATCAGACCCATATAGCTATTTGAGTTATATAGCTGGGTTTGAAGACATGTAGGTGTCTGAAAATTTCAGATTTCCCACTCAATAGATAAGTTTTAGTTAAATGCTGGCTTTGGGTTAGTATTTTTAGATCTAGTGTCTGAACCTACCCTGACACCTCTCTGAGGAGTGCCAAAGCACAAACCCATGGCCAGGGGTTTGGGGAGGGGTTCTTGACAGAGATATTTTAAATGCTTTCTCTGGCTAAGCATTTATCACAAAGCTTGTTGAGAAATTGGCAATCCTCAATGTTTATATCAGAGCAAGTTTGATCTTCAAAAAATTAGTTAAATTGACTTGAAAAAAAGCCAATTTATTTGCCAAATAAAGTTATTACTTTTATCTGACTAAAAAGTCAAGAATTTATCCTCAAAGAAAAGTAAAACGTTTTATTAAATTTTTTATTAATGAATGTATTTAATGCTGATGAAGCCTGCTGACAGTTTTGAAAATGAAGTCCCATGAAAATTTAACAATTTCATTAAAGCATATTATTATCGATTAATAAGTATAGTTGCATTTCATTCAGAAAAAAATGTTTAATCATATTTTATTAAAATTTTTATTTTTTAAATTCATAAATTCATATTCATTTAAAATATTGTTTTTTTTTTTAATTAAAGAAATAAGAAAACCAAAATCTGGCAATATGACAGAATAGTGGCAAAGCCAAAGAGATTTAATATAATGTTATTCTTTTTGATTTATTTTTTGTAATCTTTTGAGAATATTTACAAGATTATTTCAAGATAAAATTTTGAATAACAAAGAGCTCATTTTACTAACTTTTTAAAATAAACAGTAAAAAATTAGAGCATGCTATTCACAAAAATGTGACAACACTCTGTTAACTTTTCTTTACAAAAAATATAATGAACATATTGCTGCATAATTTAGTTTATACTTTTAATGCTTAAAAACAACTATTTCTAAAGAAGTTATTTACTTTCTACTATAAATAAAAGGGTATTTGTAATTTGAATCTATAATGATTCACAAGTAATGGTTGATTCATATAGAATTGAGATGGTAAAGTATGGTTGTGATTTATATATAAATGGTTTTATTGTAGTGAGAAAGTGATGTATCATCTGGTTATATAATTAATCTTTGTATATAAAAAATTAAGCAATTCATTTATTCCTTATGAGGTTACTAATTATTGAAATCAATTATTGTCATATCTGATGTTACCTTTTTATATCATTATAATCACATCGATATACAAAGTAATATTTTGGCTATGATCTTTTTTTATTTTAAAAATCATAAACAATCTGTTTTGACAATTCATTTAAAAAATGATTGAATTAAAATACATGTCTAAATTTTTTTAAAGAGTTCTGTCATTAAGAGTAGGAACAATTCTCAAGTTTGATCTAATGAATTCAGAAACAAAATGAGAAACCAAACCTTCAATTGAGAAGGTTATCTAAATGGTTTCTAAATCAGTATCATTTTTTTTAAAACTCATTACAATTGTAAGGAATCACATTTCCAGATTAAAACCATTAAAAGTTTAGGCAATTAAAAATATCAGAATTAAAGAAACGGGCTGTAGTGAGAAATGACAGGGAAATTAAACATATGAGCTACAAAATTTAGAGGGGGGGGGAATTCTGAGTCAAACATATAGCCAGCTGGTTTTTAGTCTAAAAATGTATAAATAAGATAGATTTCTTACTGCAGCAGACTTTTTTTTCTGTAATTTTTTGGGAAGTCAAGACACACACAATATGGCAGGCTAGAACAAGAGATTTGCTATCTCTCTGTTCTGAAATGACTCTCAATTTCTCCTACATGCCTAAGGGCATGAGTATTAGTGCTGGGAGAAGAAATCTTCCTGAAGCCTGCTGTGAGCAGAAGAGGAGACTGTAAATTTATCCTGGAAAGAAATGTCACTGCACTATGCCACTGTTTGATGTACCACATTCAATCCACTACCAAAAAGACTGGTAATATTTTTAAAGACTGCAGCTCTATAAAATAATCTATAAATTTTAATATAAGCTAGCTTATTTACTATAAAGAACGTTCTATATAATTTCTCAAAATTTTTAAATTTAAATCATTTGTAAAAGAAACTGTGAAAACTTGCCTAAATTTATAAATATATATATATATATATATATTCCATCAGTTACAATATATATATATATATATATATATATATATATATATATTGTAACTGATGGAATTTGATCAATGCTGGTGATAGGTAGAATGATCAATCTGATCTAATGAACAATATAAAATCTAATTTAATTTAATCTAGTCTAGCTCAATCGGGTCGCCATTATGCAATAAACCATCATAAAGCACTAATAATCTCTCTTAAAGTCTAATTTGTTTAAGCTAAATGTGAAACGAAAAAATAATGAGATTATCTGCTCCAGACATCAACAAATCCGTCACATTACAAAGTAAACTGCACTGAGCGATGAACTAGCATATCATCACCCTAAACAATAATATATGATTAGGCTAACTACGTGATTAGCAATCTAATGAAAATCAAATCCAATTAATAACTAAAGCAGATTCCAATATATATTTTATTAACCTATTATTATTGTAGTAATTTAAATCTACTTCATTATTTAATGATGCTGCATTTTATCTTAACAGATAAGCTTCTAAATACCTATAATTGTATTTTACAAAACATTTTTACATATAGACACTATTTAAATATCAAAACAAAATAATATTTGACTCAAATGTATATTTAGTTTAATAAACGCTAAATAGAAAGTATAAACATTCGTTTCAATAAGCGATACACAATTCTTCTACTCCAATATTTATTTAATTACTAATTTTCTATTGAAATCAACTAGTTTTTATATCATTTTATAAACACTTTGAAAACTTATGCACTCACTTAAATGTTTAAACAAATTAATCTGCATCTAGTTTACTAAGAAGCCATAAAGTAATGTACAAATAATTTATCCATATCTTCCAATAAAGCGACGCTTAATTATTTCCTCGTTTATGTGTTAAAATAGAATACTTCAATAGAATTTATTATCAACACTCTATTAGCTCATTTCTAACTCTACAATGCCCAACCACATTACATAAGAGATATATTAAGTTTCTATTGGATGTTTACTCACCTATGAGTCTTAATATTATTTATTTGAATCTTTAAACAATTGAATATAAAATTGGTTGGCGATAATTAAAATATATGATTATAATTTAGATCTATCCCAATTTAAAGATAATATTCAAGTAAAATATTCAACAAAGTTTGGACTCTTTATTCTAAAGAAATTTTAAAAATATCTGAGACTAGTTATTCTGAACCAATGATAAAGCACAATCTATTTATGTTTTTATGATGGAATCAGACAAACATAGAAATGATTGATTTGTAATATTAACTAAGATAAATGATAATATATATAATATTCGAATGCAAATAAAAATATAAAATTCATATGGGAATAAAATAAAATGTTAATATACAAAACATACCATATCTTATATTCTAGCTCACTTACCAAGCTGAGTTTGAACCTTGTCATTTAAATAACTAAGTCATCTTATTCAATCCAAATAATAGTAAAAAAAATTAATGGAATCTGGTCATTTGAATCACTCAATTTATTTGATTATATAAAAGAAAATTGGCAAGATTAATGACAAAATACATCGGAAATTAATTTATATTTCAGATTGATTGAATAAATAAAAAAAATGATAAAATTACTGTGTGTATCTCTAAATGTGTTGCGTAAACAATAACGACATGTATATAAAAATAAAAAAAAATGAATGAATGAATGGAGAGACTTTTTGGATATCTTACTGAAAAATTTATATATAACAAATACCAAAGATGTGAAATAGGATGAGATCAAAGTCTATTCGTTTATCAAAATAATAACCGATAAATGAATATGAAATAATATGATATATTTGAATCTCTTGTCTATTCAATGTTTTAACTAAATTTTATACATGCAACCCTCAAATCATATATATATATATATATATATATATATATATAAACAATATTGGATTGTGTTAATACATACTTAGACAAAAGTTCAAATAATTAATAGAGGAATCTCTTCGATCATTTTTATTTAATAAATTCTATTACTCTAAAAGATAATTTAAATAAAATACAAATCATCCTTTTTAAATATATGTAAAAAAAAATTAATATGCGCACATTTTTATATATTATTTAAAAAAATCATACCATATATAAGAGTCTGTCTGTTTTCACTATTTATTTGTCCATTGACTTATCCTCAGTTTCTATAATGCAAAGAGAAGTTTATTTCTCAGTAATAATAAGTCGAACTTTATAATGCTTCACTAACAGTCCATTTCCTTTCCAAAGAGGAGAGTGCGATTTAATTAGCCTTTTTTTATGATGCAAATTAATCCAGTGGATCCTGAGTGTTTTTTAGCTCATGACATGATATTTATCCAAATCCAACGGTAGTTATATGCCAAACTTTGAACCAGAAATATCTTTGTTTTTAAAACTAAAAAAACTGATTTTTATATAAAGCATTTTTTTTCATAGGTTTCTTTTTCTTTTTTTTTTACATTTTGTTGCCATTTCCCTTGGAAATCCTTCACAACTGCCCTTCAAATCATTGAACGGTCAGATAATTTAAGTTTATTTTTTCATGCTTTATGGTTTAACAGCTAAAAAAAAATATTGAATAACTTTTATTTGTAAGAACCTAGAAAATATGTTCATTCGTGGCAATCACAAAAGGTGATAGCATCTCTTATAGTCTTTTGTCTGCTATTTATAGGTTATCTTTCTGACATTCTGATGTCATAACAACCACTGAAAA